>JAPMNU011387502.1:0-12392 GCA_029874995.1 Alburnus alburnus
TATATAATTTGTTCTGCTTCATGTTCATAATATACTTTAAAAAATCCAATGCAGCTAATGCTGTTTTTATTAACCCCTGACAGAGAAGGCTATGTGTATATGTTTGTTGTCTGCTTCAAGAACATTAGTGTGACAGGTTGAAATGCAGTCCAGAAACATGTTGCCTAGAAACTAATAGAGTGAATAACCCAATCCCAATGTGTTTGTCCTAGTATAGGTAACCATTGGCAACAGCAAAATCTCTCATCTTTTATGTTAACCTACCCATATTTCTTTTCTTCTTTTTTTAAACAAGTATGAGAATTTCACTGACATGGAACTAGACATTTGATGCATGAAATGTATCACAAATGTTTTTGGAACGTGGAAGGCATGATTCATTTTTATACCAGAGCTGTTTTTCTTGCACTGAACAATTTCTTTCTGAAATCCATAGCTGTCTGCAAAGACAGACTTCTTCTTCTTGCTGTTCCTTAAAACGGATATTCGTGACACAAATTAATATGTGCACATCAATTTTTCCCCTCCCAGCTTAATTTGATTCTTTGCAAATCATGTTTGTACAACTCTGTCAAATGTAGCTGTAGCTTGTCTGAGGGGAGCTACATTTCTGCTCTGTGCTTGCATACTCGTAAATGCTCCATAAATATGGCCCAACACAGTTATGCATTATGTATGGGGACTCGTCTTAAGACCATTCCCTTTGCACATGCATGGCTGGGGAGTGATGGGGGCGCATGCTGCTGGGGGAGGTCGAGGTCATGTTAAGTTCGCTCCACTAGTCTGCAAGCACTTCTCAGGATAATCTGGCTTTTAAAATTAGGTGCCATGTGCTTACAGTATTCACATTTGAATCTGTGAGCCCACCATCATCTTGGACACAACATAAATCCTCTAAAAAAATATTATTGTTTTACATTGTCTTTAAATACTGTCAGTCAAGTAGCATAGTATAATAAGAAATTTCTGAACTTCTATTGACACAGAAAAATCAGTATGTGTATAACAGCTGATCAAAAGATATAGTATGGACCCTTAAAGGAATATTACAGGTTCAAGACCAGTTCCAGTTGTCAGCATTTGTTGCATAACATTGATTATAAAAAAAAAAAGTGAATCTTGATTTCTTTAAAAAAAAAATCGAGATTACTATGAGCCTATCTTTAGCAGAGTACATAAAAGTGAACATTTAAGCAGTTGAATATTAGCATAAGAAGGAATGATTTAAAAAAAAAAATCTGTTATTAGAAATACGGATATTTCGTTTATATTAAAATTTTTTAAAAAAAATTGTTGGGTGTTGACTGCCACAGCCAAACTTCAATGTGATATTAAAAAGTGTCTAGAAAAATATATTGTATTGAAAACATGAAGTGTTCCGTTCACATTTAAACATAAAATGATTTGTAATAAACAGATCTGGAAAAACATATGAGATGGAAGAAAATATATTTGTCAATGCTTTTGCATTTTCTCGCAAATGTTTTATTCCCCTGATAAACTTTGCATTCACTCACGAAAAACTTTTGCGTTCTGCTGAGAAACTTTGCATTCACTAGGGTTTTGCGATTGAACGCAAAGTTTTTCAGAGGAACGCAAGGCATTGACTTGTTATTTTTCCACTCATCTCCTATTTTTTTCTCCACCACCATGTCTCTTTAGGGACTCCGTACTAGTATAGGGACTGGCCAAAATCTTTCAAAAGGTCACAAAATTGGTCAGAAATGGCTAAAAATCTTTTTTTTACTGTTGGTTTAGGGTTTATGGCATTGTGTAGTCAATGAGGGTAGAGGTAGTAAGAGGGTAGTAAGAAATTTTATTTTGACAATCATGTTCACCCACATATTATATTTGTACTATTGAAGCAGTGAGTATTTGATTGATTTCAGCAAGTTTACAAACAGGCCCCATTCACTTTCATTGTGAGTGCCTCACTCTAACCCAGAATTTTGGGGGGATGAGTTGAAATAAATTTTTGTGGTAATCAACCACAATATATTGTTGTACAGGTTTTGAACTTTTGTTTAGCCCTTCCATCGCAGCACATTTGTGAAAACAATGTGATGTGCATAATCTCCAGACCTCCAGATCAGCAAGTGTTAGAAATGCCATTCTCTGTTAAAGCAGGATCAACGGCCTTCTAATGGGATTATATTTTTCCTTTGCTCCTCGCAACCATAGGTCATTCCCCTCATTGTGCTGTATTTTAGGGCTTGTCTTCCGTGCCGTTCAATTGAATTCCACTACATTATTAAAGAGCTTTCGGGGGATTACAGAGACATGTTTTTCATGATGTGTGATGTGGTTAAATTCACCTACAAAAACAGCCAAAAGTGAGCCGCTCTGTTAATGCGACATGACATGGGTGGCTTTGAGCTATGGGCTGGGTGAAGACTCGGTGCAAACAGGGCAATTGTTTTCATGCTCTTTTAATGGTTTCAATCATGCAACAGATTACAGTGCAGACATTTTCAACAGTGAGTGATTCTGTCAACGGGAGCATATGTCCAGGGAGGCTTAATTGCTTTAATGAAATATTGAGAGTTTTAGCTGGCCTGTCAGGTGGTAGGGCTTGTGAGGGGCTCTATAGATGAGGCCCTGGGGTCACTGGTTACTTCTGTTGGATACTAGATACGTCTTTTTCCCCATTCTGGTAGAGTGAATGGTGGAGATTGACTTCATATGTTTGACCATCTTACAAGTTTCACTAGGTGATTTTTTTTTTCTCTCCATGATTCATTTTTGAAGGTATGCGGGACTCTTCGAGATCTCCTCATTAATGTGCCTTCCATGACAGCCTCTGTGAAGATGGAGAGTCTTAACATGGTAGGGGGGCCTGCAGGTGGATTAATTTGTTCTGCCAGGTTCCTCAGGCCCCATGCTAATGAAGGGAAGAATACGGATCAGAGCTCATGCCATGGAGAGCTGTCCAACTCCTATGATGCCCTGCTGGAATTCCTGCCTGGATTAACCAATGACTTCCCTACTTTAAGCCCTTATTAGGCAGTGTTGGTCGCCCCATGCCATGGGAGCAATCCAGGGTGAGCGGGTCGGTGAACAGTTTGGGCTGCGGAGTAATGAAGCATGGGTAAGCGAAGAGCGGCCTAGCTCCCAACAGCACCCCTCCTTTCCTCCTCTGCTTTCCCAAATTGGACGTGTTTATAATACAACATGCTCCAGAGAACAAACACAGAATGTGGAGGGCATGGGGACATCTCTCCTCTCTCCTTTTTTCTCTGCTCCATTGTTGATGTGAGGGTGTCTGTCAAACACTGTTTCCATCAGCGGCGTCGTGAGGAGGTGTATGGCTTACATCTGGCCAAGTGTGAAACTAGGTATCATCTACGAAATCTACTGTTAAATTGTGCCTTTTATTTGTCGCCAAACTTTTGCTTGAAACAAAACACAATGTGACATTAAATAGTTTTTATATTCTACTCAGATGTTGCACATTTAGAGATGTATATAGGCCTATATTAATGAAAGATTTGCTGTATGTTGAGAAGGCAATTTGACCATTTATGGCAATGCAAGTTTAATTTAGGTTGTCATGTGATTTGAATTTTTACGAAATTGTAAAATGTAATAATTCATGATATTTGTAAAATATATATTTTTTACAATAAAACATTTTTTAAAGTTTTTAGAAAATAATGTGTACATCTATTCAAGGTATAAGAAAAATGTTATAAATGTTTACTTGATGGTTATGACATTTAATTTTAAGGATCAGTTAAATCTTTCTTGAAAATTATATATAAAAAAAAATCAAAACCATATGAAACCAACATTCTTTTTTTTTTTTAATCATAGACAACCTTATGTCATTGATCTTATTTGTAATATGCCTCTTATTTTCATCTGCAAGGCCAAAGCTGGTTTCGAACTCTAGGGGGGCTGCAAGGGAGAGCTATATAATAAAAAAATAAGATTAAAATTAATAAAAAAAAACTCTGAATAAAATAAATGGGTAATTCAAATAAATCTAACAGCACAGTATTATCATGAGTAGAAAACAATGTAATAATGTAATATAATAAATAACTTAAGACACAAAACATATTTTCAAATTTAAACACATTTTTAGTATAAAAATTAACATTTTAAAGTAGATACAGTTCTCCTCAAGCGACCAGCAGTCAGAGTCATACAACAAACACAGTGATTTACAGACATCGAGTATAGATCTCAGATCACAATTTACCCATTGATGCATTCTACAACTTCTCATGTAGCCTATATAAAATACCTCTGAAGTTCACATAATGGGTGGGCTAACACAATCAGTGCATGGGACGGCAATTAGAAAACATTACAGAAAAACTCACTTTAATCATAAAAAATAAACCCAGTCACGCTGTATTAAGTTTTTCACACTTGTCCAAATCGCCTTAAATGATTCTGAAAAATACATGTGATTCATTACATATGCGAGAGATTGAGGCCTCAAAAAATAGGTAGTTTCCCAATTTTATAAAAGGTGTGTTTATAGTGACGCATCAATTAAGTTGGCCCGTAAGCTCATGGGTAGCCTACTTCTTCAAGAGTAATAAGGAACAAGTAATAGTCTCCCCAGTATATTTTTGTACACGCACCCTCGGGATCTGCTGTTTGTGTTGGATCATGGGAATGTGTTGATACAGTTAGTGTGGTAACAAGCAGACATCACCAAGCTGACATTTTGAGTATCAGTGGTGTGGAAAAACCTCGCTATCTCTCACTCACGTCAACCCTTGAGGGGGGAGCGAGCAGGGTACGAGGCTGGGGGAAGGACAAGGTGTAAAGGGCTCCGCTCTCTCTGCTTCAGGACCGTGCCACTGGGGTTTAATACAATCTATTAACTCATCAGTCTGTTTACATATCAGCAAAGGAAATGTCTCTGATTCGCTTCTGTCGCCAAGCACAGTGTATACACAAAGCACCAATGCTGTGTACACAAGGTGGCCTGATCGCTGGGAGCTGTGTGCTGTCCTTGCTTTCACAGCACACTGTCGCTTTAATAAATAAAGCACTCGCTCCAGTTAGCTGCTCAGTGAGAGGCCCAGCAAAGCCACATTGCGTGCAAACCCGGCTCACTGCGTGAGCCGTGGAGCGCTTGAGCCTAATCCAAGCTGACATGTTACAGTAAAAGTACTTTATAAAATCAATATTATATTCACAGCCTTTGACATCCTGGGACATCTAAGATAAAGGGGAAATAAGGCGTAGGGTAAATAGTCCTGCAGCTGTGTCACTCGCTGAAGGAGGAAGCCCGGGGAAGACACAGGGGACCGCAGGGAGAATTAGTGCAGTGCTAGTCATGTTTTATACCAAGGTCTTGACATCAATGAAAACATTATGAAACGGCACGCAAACTCTGACGGGGGAAAAAAAAGAGAAGTGCAGTGAAGGGCGAGTCACCGCACATTCAGAAGGGATGGGGGAAAAAAGAAAGGGTGGAGATGAGGTAAAGAAATGGATACTAAAGGATATAAATGTTACTGCCCAGAGTGTTTATCCTTATGAAATCGATCTGTGTCTGTTTATATTTGTTAGACAATGAAAATGGTGCACACATTGATTGCAAATAAACTGGGGTTTTTCAAGAATAAGGAGTTAGCATTAGAGTTTTAATAGGCCATATTTGCATTGTGCATTCAATGGAAAAGAAACATTTTCTTATAAAATATTAATATTACATTATGTAGTCTATTATAAATATGAATGTTTAAACTGATACAGTAATAATGCATGTTATATTATTTTATGGATAGAAATATAATTCATATATCTTTAATTCATTTTTATAAAAGACTATTATTATATTAATAATATTACATGATATAGTCTGTTTTATGAATATATTTAAAACTGTTAAATATGTATTATTAATATTGAATGTGATATTTTATTTCATTAATGAATATAAATATATTATATAGTATATAGCTTATATTCATTATTTGTTGTTTAAAGCAGCAACCCATGGTGTAAATTTCCCTTTCAGATTAATCAAAAGTATTACTGCTATTCAGTTATGATTGACAGGTCTTTTCATGATTCCCCACTCCAAATGCTCTAAAGCTGCAGATTTAAGTGTTTGTGTAATATTTCCAGAGATTCCGTTTATTTATTTATCCTGGCCGGCATGTTGAGATACATCATTGGAGGATTATTCGTGTCCTACTTTGGATAGAGTAATTTAGTGTCCGCAGAGGCAGGCACGCACACTGACAGTAGTGCAGCTGAATGACTGAGGCTAGGGGAGTTTAATAGGTCATCGGCGAGAGAAGATATGTTGTGACAAGGACGCAAGTTGTAAAAGGTCAGAGGAAAGGGAGCGCACCCCACCCGCTGCTCCCCCCGACTCAACAAGCTCCAAAAACTGCCAAATCAACAGATACAGCTTTATTAACCCTTCACCTCATTATTTGATCTAATAGAGCTTTGTTCAAAACTTATGTTTTCAGCATAAATCGTGATGTTCCTTTATTGGATGATATGGATGGATAATTGGTCAGCCTCAGAAGACGGGATATTTGAGCATTAGTTCACATTCTAATTTGAGCTTGAAAATGGATCTTAATTTCACACCCGACTAGAAGAAAACAAGACGTGTCAGCTGGTTGTGTGACTTGAGGATGAATGACCTAATTCTCAAAAGCACAAACAGCGTTTTAAAGCAAGTTCTAAGAATCAGAAAATTGTTTAACAAGGCAATATTTAATTAAATAACACTATATATCCCCCCTTCCCTTGTTATTCCACAGATGACTTGAAAAATGTACAGGCAGCAAATGTGAGAGGTGGACACAATAACACTGCAGAACTTGAAGGTCTATCTGGTGCTTGGCTGCTTGCACACGCACAGTTGTTTTGCTTTATTTTGATTATTGCCCTTTCATGCGATAAGCATAGCTCTGCATTTAGCACTCAGAAAACAAGGCAAAGTACATGTTTCATAGGTCCTAATGCACCCTAAAAGAGGATGTCTGTTGCCCCCAAAATGCACTCAGAGGTGAAGAAGGCAAAGAAAACAAAAATACTGACTCTCATTGAAGTAGCAATGCTTTCTTGTAACTACAAGATATCATAGTGATTTATTCATTGCATTTCTATAATGATAAACCAGATTTTTTTTTCTTTTACTCAATTGACAAAGTGACTTTTAATGATTTTCATAAGTAAATGTTCAATTTTATTTAAATAAATATTTGTTAATGGATTTCCCAAACCATCTTTTCCTGTTGCTTTTCTTCACAACACAGGAAGCATATTTTTCTGAATGCATGAATGAGCTGACCTGAAAATCAATGTACGTGTGTACACTCACTGTTGTAGCCTACTGTCTGACAACACTAACGGAGAAATTGAGTTGAGTAATGTAGCTGAGCTGAATTTTCCCAAAACAAACTCTTAATTTTGGCATATAGTGACGTAGTACATTAAGGTAAATTTCCAAAGGTAAAAATTGATGGTACCATGGGGTACAGTGATCACATCAGATGGTAATCAAACAGGGGTCAGCAGAAAATGGTGCTGCGGGAGATTCGCCAATTACGGTTTCAATGTTAAATTCAGCTGAATTCATACAGTGTGAGGATGGAATCATGATTATAAATGTAAGCATTCGGTCTACCCCAGTGCTAATTTGTCAGCGGGCGTAAGCAGATTGTAAGAAAAAACGTACGAATTACATTGTACAAATTCATATGAATAAACAATTTGCCAAAAGACATTTATGAATTCCCATGTGAATGTGGTAAAAAATGTAAAGTAAGGTGCAAGTATATACTCTGTATAACAATAATGATTAAAGTATGTTAATATGGAACTACATGCATATTATTATAGGCCAGGCTTAAAACACAGCACTTAATATTATAATGTGAAGTAACAGGGTCCCTCTCACAAAGATATATATTAAAAAAAGAAAATCTGTGAATGCAAGCACACACACACACGTATGTCTGGTTCACTATCTTTGTGGGGACTCTCCATAGACCGAATGGATTTTATGCTATAAAAACTGTATATTCTATCCTATTACACTAACCCTACCTCTAAAACTATACCCATCACAGAAAACTTTCAGCATTTTTACATTTTCAAAAAAACTCCTTCTGTATGATTTAAAGCTTAATGTTCCACAGCGGAAATAAAGTCAAACAGCTTTAGACTGACATGAAAGGTAAGTAAATGATGACAGAATTTTCACTTTTGGGTGAACTATCCCTTTAAGGCTAAATGTGACCCTGGATCACAAAACCAGTCTTATGTTGCACGGGTATATTTGTGGCAATAGCCAACAAAACATTGTATGGGTCAAAATTATAGATTTTNCTTTTATGCCAAAAATCATTAGGATATTAAGTAAAGATCATGTTCCATGAAGATATTTGGTAAATTTCCCACCTTAAATATATTAAAACATTTATTTTTGTGAATAGATGCAGCACTATTGCCAATAGAAATGGACAATTTAAAAGGCTATTTTCTCAATGTTTCAAATATTGTCCTATCCTAACAAACCATACATCAATGGAAAGATTATGTATTCAGCTTTCAGATGATGTATAAATCTGAATTTTAAAAAAATTACACATAAGACTGGTTTTGTGGTCCAGGGTCACAAATGCCTTCACTACTTCTTAAGTGAATCACTGCTTCCTCGTGTCCATTGGATTCTACCAGCTTTAAATCATTCTCAGCTTTCTACCATTTTACATTATTAACAGTATTTTGTCAGCTTTTTTTTCATACAAAATTGGTCCGCTCTTGACAACTTGAATGGAATTTTCCATTGAATTTACCACAGCTACTCAAAGCCACTGCTACTGTGAATCTTTCTGCTTCATGTGGGCAGCGTCTTCCTCTTGACATGTACATTATAGTTCTGAAGCCCATCGAAAAGCATTAACTGAACTGGCACCGAACTCTAGACCTAACATCAGTGGTTTTTGTGGCCCTTGTTAGCACCGGGACTCTTTCTGCCTACACCCCTTTCTGTGTTTCTCTGTGTGTGTGTGTGTGTGTGTGAGCGCATGTGCATGTATGTGATTGTAGAGTGATAGACAGCTTGTTACCCTCAACCTGAGGCGGCGCCTCGTTAACACAACCCTTGGAATATGGACATAATGAAAGAACCTGGCAACACATCTCACCCGCTCTATTAGCCTCTCAGTTTCCTCTCTGGGAAACTGCTCAGGGCCTCCATTCAGAGTGGCCGCACAAAGGGCCCGATTCTTTAAACGCTAGACAGGCCCACGGACAGCTGGGTAGAAAATGTCACACGGTGCGTGGAATGCCCATTATCAGGCACACTCATTTGTTCTCCAGGCCCTCCAAACCCTGTCAATCTCCACATCCTCCTTCCCGTCAGCCACACACACAACCTGATACCGAATTGACAAATCGAGCCTTGCGTCTGTGACAGAATATAATAAACTCGGGAAAGGGGGAGCGGCGAGTCCACTCCGTTCTGCCCAATCTAATTGGTTTCGACATCAAAGATGTCAGTCAACGCTAGACTCCCCTTTTAGACAGTTTCTCTCACTCTCTCTCTCTTTCTCATTATGCCAATGGTCCCATTAAAGGAGCCGTCAGTTCCCTGCACTGAGGGATTTGGTGGAAGTCATAATTAGTGATTTCATTTGACAGAGCAGTTCTGTCTCCATTTAGTTTTTAACACCCCCAGGCCACATTTTTCACATAGAGTTGTCTCAACCACGCTGATCAGCATAGGTGCACCTGGTCGGAGATCCAAGCTGTCACACTTTCGCTATTGTCTTTTGTACACTGTGTTCATAGATGGCCTCAGGGGTTGAGCGGATTTTGCTAAGGTTTTACCAACTAATTGACACTTCCATTCATACTTGGTTAATAAAGATGCTGACGAATGAGCATGCTAAATATTCAGCGCAAAATTCTAGATTATTGCCATGTGAAGTTGTGTGCCATTCGGAATTGTCTTTTAAGTTCTTATTCCATTCCTGAATTTGAATAGAATTTCACTTGATGAAGCAAACAGGATGCAAATTTATTTTTGGAAGTAGAATAACAAATGTGTTTTACATAAAGTTAAATAGCCTAGTAAAAGTAATAAAGAAAAATGTTTAAATATGTGACCCTGCATCACAAAACCAGTCACATGTCGCACGGGTATATTTGTGGAAATAGCCAACAATACATTGTATGGGTCAAAATTATCGTTTTTTCTTTTATGCCAAAATCATTAGGAAATTACGTAAAGATCATGTTCCATGAAGATATTTTGTAAATTTCCTACCTACCGTAAATAAGTAAAACATTTATTTTTGTGAGTGAATGCAGCACAAACGGGAACATAAATGAACAACTTTAAAGGCAATTTTCTCAATGTTTACATTTTTTTGCACCCTCAGATTCCAGATTTTCAAATAGTTGTATCTCGGTCAAATATTGCATACATACATCAATGGAAAGCTTATTTATTCGGCTATCAGATGATGTATAAATCTCAATTTAAAAAAAAAAAGGTTTTAAAAACTGGTTTTGTGGCCCAGGGTCACATAAAAGTGAGGTTTGCCATTTGCCAAGACTTTGACGCCAAGCCTTACCTAAAAAAAAAAAGATTATAGATGATAGATAGAGATCCTTAACTGTTGTACCAGAATGCATTGTCTGTGTTGAATTTTTGTCAATTACAGTTCAGTAAATTCCTCTTCCTGCCACTCCATTTCACATTCCAGTTTGACTTCCTGTGGATTTGGCCAATACAATTGAAATTCCAACTTGTGAACTGAGAGGGAGTCATTGAACAACAAGGACTTTTGAATTTTGTACAACCATGCCTGAAATACACAAATCTGTCAGAAAAGAAATCACTAGAATAGGCAACTAAACACCCAGTATACCTTTCATTTGTGCACTCAGTCAGGTAATAATGGTACGTACTTGCACATATAGCTGGTTGTTAAAATGCTCAGAACATCACCCTCATAGCGATGAGGAACCAGCAATCACTCCAGTAATCCCTTTACCCCCACTCCAGTCATGTGCTGTGAAGAAAAGCGCCATGTGTTTTAGCATATATGAACTGAACTCTGCAATGCATCATGTGATTCTACCTATTTCTGTACTTCTCAAACAACTTAAAGAACATAACTAGACTTTTCCCCCTTCTTTGTAAAGACAAATTAGGAGAAAAGTAAGAATCAAATGATTGTTCTAGAGTGAGAAGCAATAACAGATTTAGCTCTAACTGTGATTATAGGCCTATCCAACCTTCCAGGGCAACATCCCTAAAGTTAAAAAGATTAGGTCTGGCCTGTTTGACATTTGGAGCTCGTCTAACGAGTGATTCGGTCTCCGAGTTTCAACACTCACTGTACCATACAAACCCCAGTTGATTGGCAGTTTGTGTCTATATGCGCAGCTTGTCTATCCTAGAAGCATCACCAC
Organism: Alburnus alburnus; assembly: GCA_029874995.1. Lineage (NCBI taxonomy): Eukaryota > Metazoa > Chordata > Actinopteri > Cypriniformes > Leuciscidae > Alburnus > Alburnus alburnus. Next base: position 11,422 of record JAPMNU011387502.1, read on the forward strand.
CTGCTGTTGCATGACTGCTTAAGCTCCTGCCCCATACAATTTGACATTCAGTGTGACGACGGAAAACATCAATAAATAAATAACCCAGACAAATAAAACCATAGAAATACTCATTTGAAGGCTCAATGAAACGCTTTGTGAATGTAATATGCTGTGGATGCATTTCAAATGTAAATTATGGTATTCTAACACATTTGGTTTTCTATCTTTTCCGTCTTCATTTAGACGCTGGTTCTACAGGCTCACAGCTGGACTTTTGTTTGCCACTTCACTCACCCTCTCTGCCTCTCCGTTTTTTTATGTTGCCGTTCAGACGATATTCATACGGCAGGTTGTGAGGAATCAACGTGTTAGGCCTCAAGTTCATGTGGCAGAGCTCAATGCCATAAGCCATCCAAACACTATTACATCAATTGGCTAAGTCAAGTTTCCTTCTCGTGTTGGCACTGTCTGTGTGATTGGACATTAGACACTATCTGTTTCCTGATTCATAATGTATTATATCCTATGATAGGAGACATCCATTCTCCAGACCCTGATGTTTCATTCAGATCGTCGGCTTGAATCACAGTACCTTGTCATATGTGAATCCTGTAAGCAGTTAGAGAAGAGAGATGATTACAGTGTGCTGCTGGAAGACATGTACTTTATGCAGCTAGAGTTGATGAGCAATAATATGATTTTTTTTTCTTTGATAACAATAATAGTCACTTGAGTATACATTTAAAATCTTTAATCCACATTTACAGACTAAAGAGTATTAGATTAAATGAACTGCATATATAAAAAATAATTATAATATATAAATTCCTATTCTCACTATTAACTACGACTTTTGCCTCAAACTCCTCATTACTATTTATTAATAGTTTGTAAGGTAGTTGTTAAATTTAGGTATTGGGTAGGATTAAGGGATGTAGAATATGGTCATGCAGAATAAGGCATTAATATGTGCTTTATAAGTACTAATA
>JAPMNU011387557.1:0-11612 GCA_029874995.1 Alburnus alburnus
CAATGAGAAATACATTTGTTACAGTATTTATTAATCTTTGTTAATATAAATACAACTGTTCATTGTTAGTTCAGGTTCATTAACTATTGTTAACAGATACAACTTTTGATTTTAATCAGGTCTTAGTAAATGCTGAGAATAACATTACCTGAGATTAATAAATGCTTTGGAAATATTTTTCATAGTTGGTTCATATTAACTGAAGTAGTTAACTAATGTTAAAAAAATGAAATCTTATTTTAAAGTGTACCCATATTATTTAATTTTTGCAATAAAAAGTAAAAATATTATGTAGGCTATATAATATGATGTAGCATATGCAATATAAATTTAATCAGAAAAAAATATATTTAAAATTTTAACATTTAACACTGTTGGTAATCAGACAGTTTACGTACGGTNTAAAAAAAAAAAAAAAAAAAGAAGAAGAAGAAAAAAAGAAAGAAAATACTACTGTCAGCTGTCTGGTTACCAACATTCTTTAAAATATCTTCTTTTGTGTTCAACAGCAGAAAGAAACTCATGGTTGGAATATCTTGAGGGTATGGAAGCCCTAAAAGGCCATAGATTATTATGGTTATAATCTTGTTTACTCGTTATCTCGACATATTCTCGTGATAAAAGTTGGTATTTTTACAATGATCGTTTAATTCTACGCAAGCCTCACCGCCTCTATCGATCGACATAAACCGTGCATAGGCCTATTGTGGATATTTTCAACAAAAAGTTTGCTTCACTTCTACAATAAATAAATTAGGCTACTATGGGCTAGTTAATCACTGTTCAATCATGCTAAACATTTTATTTGTGTAACGTTTACTTAGAGAAAAATGTTTTAATGTCGAGATTAACTAAAATTAAATCGTTATAAAGAGAAAACAACTTTTGTTATGTCGTGATCACAAGAAAGAATAATAATACTAATCCGTGGGCTTCCGTATGAGGGTAAGTAAACGATGGGGAAAAATCTTTTTTGGGTTAAGGAACGCAGAACAGTGTTATCATACAAAATCATAGAATTTTCCCGCGCTTTCCTTCACGCTGAGAGCGAGCGGCATCGCATCATGTCTGCACTCCGGCTGCCTTTTGAAAGAATGGCGAAGACAAGACTGAGGAAAAGGCACCCCATTAATATTCAGGTTTGCTTCTGATCTCTTATTTCTTTATATCTGAAGAAAAAAAAAAACATGAATAATGTAAAAGTTTGCAGATGGTAAAGGGCTGGCTGGGAGAAAAGACAGCAGGGGGAGCGCAATCGACTCACCCGAGATGACTTCATTTGGGTTTAAAAATACACCCCCGCTCACAGCCGCATCTAAAACAGTCCTCTGGGATTGTTTGTCGCTCATTTTTAAACATCACTACCAAGTATTACTACGGCAGACAGTCAGGCTTTATCACAGCTGTCAAACATAAAGTCAGACAGTGGAACGTACGCTACGTTCATGACGCAAAATCTTAAACCCCACAATGCATCTGTCACTTACGGGCCATAAACATAGGCTGTATACCTACGATGTAATCGGCCTACTTCGCACATAAAGTTGTAAGTAAATGCCTTAATTTAAGTCTAAATGACAGTCGAAACTCATATGTCACAGCATCGAAGTAGAACACATTTTATTTTTCTGATATTTTTAGTGGTCTACCTTGATCCAGATGAAAAGAAATGTAGCCTACTTTGAGCCATAATGAAAAGTAACGAGCAAAGGAACATAAAAAGAGACACATAGGCCTAAAATAACCAGCCTCTATGTAAAAAAAAGAAGATAAAAGGCAATTTTTGGGAGATATGTGACTTTGGATTTACATCTTAAGAACAAAACAAAATAACAACAACTAGAATCATACACATATAGGCTATGTTTAGTACTTTATCTACTATAAAATGACAGTCTATGTGGAAATGTATAAACAGTAGGCTAGAACCACAGCAAAAAGTGTGTTATAACAATGAATGACTCATTATAACTAATTTTTCTGCAGTAGCCTACCTTTTGTAATCTGTAACTTTCAAAGCATAAACATTGACCAATCAGAAGCTATTGACCAATCAGAATCAAGGATTGGAACTAACCGTTTTATAATTATCAATATAGTTATCGTTCTTGGTGTAAATGGCCCTTTATCCAGTTAGCCAATGCTCATAAGGATTTGTATTAGCCTAGCTTTTTTTTATAACATACATTTTTGTAATATACAATAGAATAAAATGTGAAAAATAACAACTATAATACCACAAAACATCACAGAATTCATGAAATCCGTTGATGCTCAAGCACACTGATGCTCAAGCCTTTGTTTTCCCACCAAAATTATGTCACTTCCTGAAGGATGATGTTATTGAGGAACTGGCTTATACTAAATAGATAAATTAACCACTACGTTAACTGTGAAAATATGTTTTTAAAAAAAGTGAATAAGATTTCCATGTTAAAATTAGTATTTCTAGCTTAGTAATTTATCCAATAAACATGAAAATGTGCTATATATCTGGGGCATTCCCCTCAAACATCAAAGACTATCAAAATGTGCTGCACTAGCAAGTAAATCTGATTGCAGAAAGACTATAGGGGAGATTCTGTCATATCAAGCAGTACACATCAAAGCTGCTGGGCTTACTTATATAACGTATGAATAAAATAACAAAAGTGGGGCTCATTAGAGTAGAGTACTGCAGATAACCCACGGCAAGCTAATAAACTGTGGTGAGAATTATAAAAAAGATAGGAGATGCAAGTGACAATCCCTCTGGACAAATGATGATTATCCGTCTTTTATAAGCTCTATTTTGCTGGTGCGTCCCCAGAGGCTTCGGCCTACGCATCCTACACGAACCAATGGATTGTCTTCAAACACTTCACTTTCGGATATTATTAGTGACCTGCTGGAAATCAATGGCAATTTAAAATAAGTGCATCTTATCAAGAATGAGAAAACAAGGTTAGCCGAAAAGCTTTTATCTGTGTGCCACACGTTTCATCTCCTTTAATAGGAAACCGCGGCAGCAGTGAAAAAGAAATGGGACACGTGAGACAGCAGATCAAGTGGCCTGAGATTAGTAACACCTCTAAACAGGGCTCCTTGACCTGGACACCGTTCACGCAAGAATGGCTGTGATTTTATCACCTGGGATGTCATGTTATGGACAGTGCATTGAAGAGCGGCATGGTCTAGCATAAATTTAACTCTCTATGACAAAATGTAAGATGCCTTTTTCACCATCTTTTGAATGAAAAAGACATTTATATGTTTTACGGTTAATTATTATGTTTAAAAAATAACATGAAACCTTTCAAAAACATGTCAAGGTTACATTTCACCCCCCAAAAAATCAAAAGCGACTACATTAAAAAAAAAGTATTTTAAATAAATGTACACACACACACACACACACACACATATATATATATATATATATAAGCTATACCTTGAATGCAATGTCACTACAGCATCTGTAAAATGAAAATCATACATTCTAATATTCCCCAAATTTTTCCATCGCCACAGGAATGCTATAAAACATTTACTCTTGTATCTGTGATGAAAGTTCTGTTACGTTGTTGCCGTTATGCAAGCTAGGAAAATTGCCTCTCAGATGGCAATCTGTTTCTAAATAGGCAAACTCGACTCGATACCTTGAAGGGCATCAAAAGGAAGATGCCTCAGGTGGAATGTTACCTGCATAAAAGATTTCTTTCTGTAAACATGCACTTAGTGGTTCATGCATCGGTAATACAGACACTCCTGCTGTATATGCAAATTATTTCATCTTCAGTAATGAGCTGGAGAATGAGTGTTCAATGCAATTACCAGGGATGCCGCCACACAAGAGAGTGTAACAAGAGAAACAAGAATTGACAGAAGAGAAGTACATGGATGTCATGTTTCCTAATTTATTTGAGCTTTCAGAACTAGTATTCATAAGGCAACAAGAACGTCAACACCAAACACGTTTGTAGAAACATTACTTTGCTTTGACTTCGATCATCAAGAAAATGTGTAATACCAAACTGGCATTGGTACAGTCATGTATCTATTGTAGCAGAAGATGGGTGTGTTGTTAACACCGATTCTCAAACGTTTAATATGTTTCCCAACATTACAGAGGCACAATTCAAAGTTCAAATGCAGCGTAAGCGATCTCACCAAAGCAACACAATAAATAGTAATAGTTCTAATTCATTAAACAACAACAACAACAACAAAACCTGACATGAAAAGAATAAATACTTTGGTGAGGGCACCAACTCACTGCTAAAGAGATTTTAATAAAGAACTAAAAGAATTGAACATGAAAAGTAATTTCATTTTAACAACAACTTCCTGTTTGATGCGAAACGTCTGGCGTGCAATGAGCGCTAAAACAATCCAGTCTCATAAATCAGTCCTTCCTCTCATAACACAACAGCTTGAAAGCGTCATCAGAGGAATAATCACATTCTTGATGGAACATTTATCCCGTACAAGTCGTGCTTGGGGAAAGGAATGATGCCCTGACTACCGTAGCTGTCTTTAACAAAACATCACGCTTGTGTTCCTCGTAGGAACACGCAGACCTGGAACCCGGAAAACACGGCAACAGTTGGTAGAGGTTGTTTTTAGATCTCTTGGGTATGAACTGATGCAGAAACCCACATAGCAATTCCACGTCTCCATGGAAACAGTGCCAGCTCTTTCTCAACCCCTCCCCTTGTTCTCTTCTCCGTTCCTGCAGTCTCTTTAGCAGTGAGCACACTGTTCCGATCTGCCCAGAGAGCCCTGCTGCATGGACGAAACCTTAGTGACATCGGTGGCCACCGTCGAAAGCGGGAAGCTCTCGTAGGTCTCCGGAACGCCCCAGCCGCAATGGCAGCGCTGGAGCGTCGCCTTCAGCTCCTTCTGGAAGTTGGTGTTGAGGAAGCCGTACACCACCGGGTTCACACAGGTAGACGCCATGGCCATCAGGTGGCAGGCGGAGAAGATGACGTCATGCTGGCAAGAAGGAAGCACCTGGTGGTACCAGTCAAAGATGGTGTTGAAAACATTGAGCGGGAGCCAGCAGAGAGCAAAAGCGACTACGATTAAGACCAACATGGCATTGATGCGTTGAGCGCCCCGTGCTTTTCTCTGCCGGGCCTCGGTGGCCTGCTCCACCATCTCCTTCCGTCTGCGCAGACGCAGGAATATGCGTAAGTAACAGACTAAAATGAGAAGCAGGGGCAGGCAGTATTGGAAAAGCAGAAGTGAGGTGGTGTACGCCAAACGGTTGCGTTCGGATGGCCAGAGCTCCATGCAAATGACGTGGTCGCTGAATGGGTTGAACGGCAGGCTGAGGTTCTGGAACGGGGCGTTAGTTAGGATATTAAAGGACAGGAAGGGTAGGGAAATGAAGCAGGCCACCATCCATGTGACGGCCACGGCCAGGTACGAATGGCCCGCGGCGGGCGTCCAGCCGGTGGGGTGGATGATGAGTTGATGCCGCTCCAATGCAATGAGGACCAACGAGAAGATGGAGACAGTGACGGACATGCACTGCACAAATGGCGTGACCTTGCACAGCGTCTCACCCAAGATCCAGCGGTCCATGAGTGTGTAGATGACCGTCACGGGGAGGCACACCACGCACATGAGGATGTCGGAGCAGGAGAGGTTGGCGATGAGGATGTTGGTGACGTTTCTCATCTCTTTTTGTCTGGATATGATGAAGACCAGACAAGTGTTGCCCACCAAACCCACCGCTATAACAGTGCTGTAGGCCACAATCAGAAGGGTTGTGCCACTCACAGAGGGAGGGCACACGTTGGAATCCACCCATGTTCTCTGGCCCAACACAGCTGAGGTGTTGCTGATGTTGTCTGAGGTTGGAGAGGCCTCCATAAGTCCCAAAGTTGGATGAGAAGCAGCTAGGAGTTCACAGAAGCGTCCACTCTTCAAACACCATAAGAAAGTCGACTCATTTTTGAGGTCCTTGCATTTATTCGCAGATGGCCAGTTGGTTGACCTGGAGGAAAAGGAGCATGTAAAGACCGTTAGCTGGCATTAAAATGGGCAATATGTTGAGAGGGATTTAATAGGAAAGGATTTAACTCAACAAGTGAATCTCTGGGAGAGGTTAAACCCCTTAATCCAACAGATGTTTGTGGTCTTGAAATCTGAGCAGACAGATCTTGTTTAAGGAGAAAACACTGCAAATCTCTCTAAAGTATTTCTGATCATTTCATAAATTAGTTTATGCATATGTCCACCAAAACATCTGATTCTTTCTGCTCTAATAATGGCATAAACTCAACTAATACTCTTTGCAAAAACTCCCTCGGGATGTTGACAGGTCATCCTGTCCATTAAGCTGACAGATGGTCAGGTCTCTCTCATGAGTATTCTCTCTTTATCCCTTTTATCTCCAAGTTCTCTTTTCTTTGGCCTCAAATGGCTTTTATGTGATGAAGTGATAAAAATAATCATATCACGAACTACTGATTTAAAAGCTGCCAATGTATCAGCACATTTTTACACAGTATTTGACCGGTTTGCCTTGTCAACCTCAGTCAATCTGGAGGGATGGACATTGAGAACCTTATTCAATGAAATACTAGAACCAAATATTTTTGTGGTCACGCTATGCTACTGAATCTACTGTGCCATAGCAAAAGAAATTATGCTTTAGTTAGCAGTCTGAATTGAACATGAGACAGAAAAACTGGACACTGTCAAATAATAGTGACATTCATAGAAAATACATCTTTCTATTGCATTGTCCTAGTTATTTGCACATAACAAGAAATAGGAGAACATGTAAGATACACAAGCTGTCTGTTACGCTGCAATTCTATGGTGCAGCATGTATTTGCTTCTACTTCTGAGAACTATTGAGAGGCTCCATGAGCCGCCATTGCTGTAAAAAAAAAAAAAAAACGGTCAGTTGACGCAACTCTCTCTCTCTGGAGGAACATCGGAGAAGGAACGCCATTCCAGAGTGGAAGCAACTTTTTTAGATTTTGATTAAAGTTTACCACAACAAACTATTTTTTTCTGTGTATTAACTTGCACATGTTAATTGTTCACCACATCACTAGTAAATGTCCAGTAAGAAAGTAGATAGTGTCTTTTTTGATTTCATGACGACTTATATAGTATGTATTAGGGATGCTTTCTCAAAAACAATTTTTAGATGAAATTGTAGAATTGTTTCCTTCCTTCGTTCTAGCACTGCATATAAAGTAACTTCATTTGACTTCTGTAATGCATACAGATTGGTATCAATCGCATCAAATATTTTACTCTCACAGTCACTTTAGCTAATTTATTTCCTGAGCCGGCCACTTCACTTGTATTGAGTAAGTGTTGTAATTAAGCCGCGGCTAATATCCTCTCGCTCCTCCAAACCAACTGTCAAGAGTTTCACACCAGCTTATTACGTCATTCATCTCACATGGAGAGGGAAGCTGATTCAGGGAATGCCTTACTGAGATTATATACTCCAGTTTCAATCCTTCACAGCTCTAAAGAGCATAATTTATAACATATAATCTTTTAAAGAAGTGCTCTACAATTTGCATTTCACAAATGAAATACCAATGCTTAAGGCAGCAAAAGAGTATGTTGCTTTTGGCAAAACAAGACCAGGGGGCTCTCAATGCAGTAGCTAAATTGTTCTTAGTAGTTGCTAGGCCGTTGCCTGAGTGGTTTCTAGGGTGTTTCTACGTGGCTGCTAGATGTTTTGGGTGATTTCCAGGGCACTGCTATGCAAAGTGTTCTGAGTGTTTACTAGGGTGTAGCTATGTGGCTGCTAGGCATTATAAGTGGTTGCTAGTACATTGTTATGAAGCAGCTTAAGTGGTTAGTAGGCCATTGCAGACATTTTGGGTGGTTGCCAGATGTTTAATAGAGTGTTCTGAGTGGTTTCTAGGGTGTGGCTTTGTGGCAGGTAGACATTTTAGGTGGTGTTAAGTAGGGTTGGGATTCAAAAATCAATACTGAAGGTCATACTTGTACGGTCATAGGGATACTTGTTATAAAATAAAAAATTAAATTCCTTGTATCGATTCCTTTGTGTGCATTTAAATGACTTTAAACCATTCAAGCGCAAGAAGACTTGTGTTCTGTTTTCTGTCTTGCGCACACATCAAAAAAATGTGAAGGCCACCTCTCATATTGAGTAGTTCCCGATACTATACTGAGTCCATAGGCAAAAATTCTTTGTGTAAGTCTTATTTATTAGCCTGTTGATTTTTGTTTATGGTATTCAGCTACAGTGAAATGTTTTGCAATAAGACTTAGAATAAATGTGAATGACCGTATTTGAATCAATAAGAATCGGAATTGTTAAAATTAAAGCAATATCCAACCCTAGTTACAAGGCGGTCCAGGTGTTCTGAGTGGTTGCTAGGGTGTTGCCATGTGGCTGCTAGACATTTTGGGTGGTTGCCCGGGTACTGTTAAGCAGTGGCCAAAGTGTTCTAAATGGTTGCTAGGGTGTTGCTATGTGGCTTCTAGACATTTTGGGCGCTTGCCAGGTGATTACTAGAGTGTTCTGCAAGGTTGACAGGGCATTTATATGTGGTTGCTTAACTGTTCTAAGTGGTTGCTAGGTTGTCAGTCTAAATAGTCTATTCTGTTTCCTATAGGAAATTCCTATGTTAGATTTCTCTAAACATGGGTTGAAACAACCCAGAATTTTTAAAAGCACTACATTCTAAGATAGAGGTCAGATATGAGAATATGATATACTGATATGTGATATCTTTGATAGATGTGTCCTTCACAGGATACAAAATATCGTATTACCACAGCGCTGACATGCTGTCTCTCTGAAATATATTGGCATATATCACAGGCAGCAGCATCGGAGGTTTGTGTGTGTGGAGAGAATGACTCAAGAATTTAAGGGAGTGTGTGAAATTATATAAGGCAGAACTAAATTAATCATGTAATTTTCATATCACACAGACAAGTCTGAGCGACATGCTTTCATAACCGCTCACAGAGATTCACTACTTGTGCAAATCAAATGCATTGTCGTTTGGGATAAAAAAAGAAAGAAATGAATACACCAAAAAGACAAAAATTTATGAAAACAAGTATTTTTAGCAGGCATCTAAATCAAGCTGAGGTACATAATAAAAATAAAAAAGGACACTTAAGGGAATTATTCACCCAAATATGAAGATTTCATCATTATTTATTCACCCTCATGTCATTTCCAAACCAGTATGACTTTTTTTTATTGCAGAATGTCCAAGCTGGTCCATACAATGATCGTAAATGGTGACCAACACTGCTAAACAAAACGACCTGAATTAACTCATAAAAGTAATTTGAAATACTATTATAGTGATGTATTTTTTTTTATAATATATATATATTGCCTTGATAGCCCCTGCCCATCCACTTTCACTGAAAGGCAACAAAATCTCCTTTTGTGTTCAAAGAAAAAAAGAAAATGATGACAAAATGTTCATTTTTGTGTGAACTTTCCCTTTAACTAAAGCTTATGTAAAACTCTTCGCACAGGAAGCCAAAACACAACAGGACATTTATCACTATTTGTGAGCTGCTGACTGTCTACAAGGTCAGATAGATTCAGTCAGAAAACAAAAGAGTGAATTTTGCCAAACTGCTTTCTGCTTCTATTAACCTTGAAGAGGTTTGACAGATGCTCTAGTACAGGGGCGCCCAATCCTGTTCCTGGAGATCTACCTTCCTGCAAAGATCAGCTCCAACCCTGATCAAACACAATTGAACCAGCTAATTAAGACACTTGATAATTACAGACAGGCTTGTTGGATCAGGGTTAGAACTGAACTCTGCAGGTAGGCAGATCTCCAGGAACAGGTCAGTATTGGGCACCCCTACCCTAGTAGTTTATTAGATATTTCCTCATGATTTGGATCCTGTCATTTTCACTGTAACTGTACGTTTCTTGTCATTCTCTTGAATCTTGGAGTGTTACGCCCCGTAGCTCAAAAGGGACGCAACAAAAAGTGGGGCACACGAGAAAGCCAGATTTTGAAAGGAAATTATTTATTAACAAAAGAAAAAACTATACAAAAACTGTGTAATGTAGCAGTCAGGTGTCAGTAGTGTCATGTTAGATGACACTATGCATGGAAATGTAATGTGCTGTAGTGTAATGATGCATGCAAAAAAGAAAACAACCAAACGAATATCCAAAAGCAATCAAATAGGCCGCGCACCCTGCCATCCGTCTTGCGTCTTTTTAAAGGAGAAAGGGGATATCGGCAACAGGTGTCACCGATGAAATCAGGTAGGAGGGCGGAGTAATCCATCCATGGATGAGGAAAACCCCAATGGAAGACACAGGTCGTCACACTCCTCCCCTTAAAACAGGGGTCTGTCAAGAATCCCTGCAAATAAACAAGACAATTGAGCCAAAAATGTAAGCCCCACAACTCCCAAGAATTGAAGGACCAAGGACAGCAGCCAGGGCCAGAAAAAAAAAAACTAGAGTGTTAAAATACACATTAAGCCTCACTCATAGGGCACGTGACAGAGCGTCTGCCACAACATTTTCAGACCCTCTGATGTGTTGAATGTCAAGGCAATAGGCCTGGAGAAACAAGGACCAACAAATAAGCCTTTGGTTCGGGCAATGAAGAGAATTCAAAAACGTCAGTGGATTATGGTAGGTATAAATGACAACAGGTTGACTTGAGCCGACATAGATGTCAAAATGCTGTAACACCCAAATCAAAGCCAGAGCCTCTTTTTCTACTACAGAATAATTCAGTTGGTATGAATTAAACTTGCGTGAAAAGAAACTGACAGGCCGAACTACGCCCTGCTCATCACCCTGTTGGAGGACAGCTCCAGCTCCAACCTGACTGTGGCATCAACCTGCAAAGAGAATGGTCTTTCAAAGCAAGGAGCAGCAAGGATAGCAAATAAACACACTAGAGACTTAACATTTTCAAAAGCTATCACACAATTTGAAGACCATATGAACTTCGCCTTTGCTTTCAAAGGATCGGTAAGTGGTGCGACAACTGAGGAAAAGTTACAACAAAAGGAACATTAGTAGCCTACTAAACCCAAAAAACGCATAAGATCTTTTTTGGTAGTAGGCGTAGGGTACTCTTGAATAGCTTGAATTTTTGCATTTAACGGTCGGACTTCACCATTTCCAACCACTTTACCAAGGTATGTCCCAGTGGCTTGAGCAAAGTCACACTTTGCCAAGTTCAGTCAAGTTGGCTTCTGACAGACGCCTCAAAACTGCATGCAGACGTCTTAAATGCAAGACCCAACTGTCATTGTACACAACAAGATCGTCCAGATACACAGCACATCCCTCAAGGCCTGATACCACACGATTCATCAGACGCTGAAAGGTGGCAGGAGCATTTCGTAGCCCAAAACTCATGACTTTGTAAGAATACAGGCCTGACGGAGTGACAAAGCAGGAAATTTCTTGAGCTCGCCGAGTCAAAGGCACTTGCCAGTAAACAGTAGTTCTGAGGCACTCAAAAGGAATATAAGTTTAAAAAGCCTTTATTTAAACTTGGCCATCCTGTAGCCTGAAACTGTAATTACTGTAACAATATGGTCAAGACCAATATTTTTACAGATGTGACATCAAATCGTGAATACAGTATACACTCATTTATTAATTG
>JAPMNU011387604.1:0-17417 GCA_029874995.1 Alburnus alburnus
TCCCCTTAGAATTGGACTTTATATCTCACAATTCTGAGAAAAGATGTCAGAATTGCGAGATATAAACTCGCAATTATGTGTTTTAAAGTCAGAATTGCGTGATATAAAGTCACAATTGCGAGAAAAAAAGTCAGAATTCTGACTTTATAACGCAATTCTGACTTTATATCTCGCAATTCTGACTTTATAATACGCAATTGCTACTTTATTTCACGCAATTCTGACTTTATATCTCGCAATTCTGAGAAATAAAGTCAGAATAGCGAGGTGTAAACTCGCAATTGTGAGATAAAAAGTCGCAATTATTATTTATTTATTATTCAGTGGCGGAAACAAGCTTCCATAATTTTCTCCTTTAAACTGCACTGAACCAAAAATCACGGTTTGAAATCGCTGGTGTTTCTGACGTCACAAACTACCTTGTAACCAATCACGTAAACGTGTGATCGTCAACGAGTGGATCTCTGAGCTCGTGTGAGTGAGTGGAGGCGGGGCTAATTTGCATATTCATTGAACCGCGTATACTAAATGAGGCAAGGGTGTAGAGTTACATTCAAGCTATTTTAAGGCATGAAGATTTTGTTTCAAAGAAAAAACGTTTAAATATGTAATTTATGTCAAAAAGTCTTTGTCAACAAACATTTATAATAATGATATGTTTGCTGCTTGTGTGAAGTGTGATTGACTGACCCAAGCCCAGGTACTCGTCAGACGTCTGTTCCTTGGTGCTGGTGATGAAGCCTTCCTTCCCCCGTACGGTTCCTGATATGTACCGAGCCTTCACTCCTGTCCCGATGAGCTGGGCCAACTCCAGCTGACTAATGCACTTCAGGATCTGCAGCACACATACAGAATATGATAATACCTGACAAAATCTGCCAATCACATCACATAGGAAACATGCAGGCCAATCAAAGAGCTGGGTTTGGCAGTGCCCACCTCATGCCAGGAGTTTCCTAGGTAATTTCCATCCGTGTGTGCCACTGTAATGAGGGTCTTGATGGTGTCGATGTTCTTCTGCTTCATCTCAGTGATGCCCGAGCTGGCCGTCAGCAACGTGAAGCGGGCCAGAGCCTGAACGTACGCGTCTCGCTCCAACTGGAAAAAATCAACAGAGAACAAAAACCTTTCGGAGGGTTTCTGTTTGGTCTGTTTCTTACTGAAAGCTACCGAATGTAGTCATATGAACCACTTTTATAAAGTTTTTGCATCTTTTTTGATGCTTTACAGCTCTAATCCTCATTCATTGTAATTGTATGGAAAAGAGCAACATGCGCATTCCTCAAAATATATTTTTTTGTGTTCCACGTGTTTGGAACGACACAAAGACTAATAAACGATTTCAGTTTTCATTTTTGGGTCAACTATTCCTTTAAGCAGTCGATCATTCCAGCCAAAGATGACTGAAGTTTTTAAAGTCACTTATTCAGACAGAGACTTGCAAGCAAACGCTAGGCCTTTCTCGGCTTGGGTAAATGACCTCTCCACGGTTAATGCAATGTGTGAAATTACCTGAATGCTGAAGATGCAAGCTATCCTGATAGCACAGCGGATTCCCTCAAGACACAAAGAAGCCACCTCAGTGTCATCACAGTCTTGCAGACCCACACTGAACGCAGCCAGAAAGGGTGTCCAGGCCAGCTATGAGAGATCAAGATAATATGGGATGGGTATTTGCATCCAGACAGAATGTAAGTGGAAGTACATGCACAGAATACCTTAAACATGTATGCGCATGGACAGAATACCTTAAACATTGGTCTGACGTGCTCGAGGTGGGTGGCGCTGGTGAAGGGCGCCTGAACGTGGCTCACAGCCTCCATCAGAGCCTTGGCTGTCTTTGCCATTTGCTCCATCTCAACATTATACAGAAGCCTCCTCTGCTTCTCACTGGCCACACCTGATCCAGGGACAACAGCAAAAAGCACCATCAGTTAACACAAACCTCACCTCAAAATATCAGAATACTCCTTATGCTCTACAGAGACAGCAGAACATAAATGTTCATTTGTTCTCTCGGAAGTCCAATAGCTTACATTTTAATATTAATAATTCTAGGGATGCACAGATATGAACATTTTGGCCGTAACCGATAACCGATAATTATTTATATTTGAAAGCCGATAACCGATATATTGGCCGATTAATCTAAATCCAATTTTTTATATCATTTTTGAGAGCCTGATTACAAAAACAAAAGCCTCACCATTAAAAGCCACATCCCATGCACACAATTATAATTTTCTCATTATAATTTTATGTAACCGACATGACAGACTTGCGCTGCACATGTTGCACTTAACTGTATTTTCCTTTTTTGAAGTGATTCCAATCATATTTAAAGCAATTCAAAACCATCATGGCGAACAGAGCGCATCTGAAGTGTCTCAGCTGAAGGAAAAATTTATTATTTATCAGCTTTAATATATTGGTAAAATTTTGTTATCAGGCCGATAACGATAACATTAAAAATGAGCATATATCGGCCTATACATCCCTAATATTTCATGTTATTTATTTAATTGTTTTGTTTTATTATTATTATGGTTAATAATAATAAAAAATTTAAATAAAACATATAATAAAAATGAATAATAACTATAATGATTACTAATTGAATAATTATTAAAAATATCTATACTCATTATAAAAAAAAAAGCCAGAAACCAAGAAATTTTAGCTTGTTTTAAATAATTTAAAGTCATCTCGATGCCCCCAATTTAGTTGAGGCCCCCTAGTGGGCCCTGGTCCCCTGGTTGAAAACCACTTATGTACAGTCTCATACTCATTATCGTACAATATTTAAAAGGACTGCCATGACCACATCAAGCAAAAAGGCATTTGACCAATCATAGCTTTTCTATGCACAGGATTCAAATCGGTATGCCAAATACTCACTTTGCTTATTTGACTTGATATGTATTTCCTTCGTCTCCTTCATAGATATTTTTTTCCCTGCGATTTCATCATAAATGGCTGAGAGATACTCCTCCGGTAAATCTTTACTGTCATTGATACCTCGGTTCATCTTGATGTATTGCTCTTTCGTCATTTTATTCTTCACCTGTGCCAAGATAAAGGAAACAACAGATCAGTTGCGTTTCAGAAACATCCATCACCCTAGATTTAACTATTCCGCTCACATATCAAGATTGAATGCCAAACAGCCGTTTCCAGCTCCGACGTTCACATTAACATTCATAGACTCGGGAATGAAAAGAAAATGCATTCTGCATTCGCTGAAGATTTCAGTGAACAATCAGCACTGGGAGCACTAACCTGCGGACTGTGTAGATCTGTAGTCAACATGATGATTGAATACGCGAGGACGTATGCGGTGTCTGCGCTTGCGAACAGCGTTTGCCTAAGGAGAGACATAAAAGAGACAAACAGCGACTGAGTGCAGTGTTTGCGACATAATTAGCAATATAGGTTAATCTGTTGAAACAGAAGGAGACCGCTGCACTCACCCTTGGTTGCATTCTAAGTATCTAGCAGCAAATTTCTCCATCAGTCGATCAATTTTCTGGGCCTCTCCGGGCAGACGGAAACCCTCGAGGAACGTGCGCAGCGCTGGCACGAAGTCTTTGCCCTGGAAGTCCATTTGGTCGACGTAGGCATACATAACCTCTTTATTGATGCGATCGTTGTCTCCGAGAAACTCTCCTACCTGGATCTGTCAGGTTGGAAACAGAAGGGCCAATGAGTCAATATTGATTGTGTAGGTAGAGCAGAAAAATCATGTTTTATAACTCAAAAACACATGCTCAATGCTATATTCTAAAGCCAGACTAACAGACACTGCAGACTGGAGAAATCATTGAACATCTATTCAGTGTGCACCTTTGAAATGCAATTTTCAATGCGTGGAAGTATTCCACACATATCTCGAAAACATTCAGGAGGCTGAGGGCTATTCGGGCTGAAGTGCCCTAATTTTGGGGCAGATTTAAGGAGCTCTCTTTACCCATTACTGCTGTAGTCTTTTGAGGCCGGATGAACGAGCAAATGAGTTGCCGATTCATCACACTGAAGGATCAAATCATCTCTAAGTGGGGCAACACTTGTCTGGAGCATCTTAATATTTTTTTTTTTTTTTTTTTTTTTTCAGAAACGTTTCAGAAAAGCCCTGTTTTATTACAGTATACTGGCCTAGGTCAAAATACATGGAAGAAACAAGGTAAGGGAAAATATTGTAGATAAACAATGTCTTACAGAGTCAAGTCTTTCCTCTTGGTGTAAAAACTGGGCGATATCTTCAGGCGTGGTTCCCAGCATGCCTTGTTCTTGCAGGTACTGAATGCCCCTCTTTGGTTTTTTGTTGAACCTGTGCATTGTGATAAATAGAGCATTAAGATATGATTGACATTCATATTTGGCATTTTGTAAGGATGTTCTGAAGGTAAAGTGTGCAGTGTGTTTTTGTCTATGAAAGGGTTCATGGTGCATTTTTTCCCCTGATGTTATGATGTTAGTAAAGGTATTTGCACTAAAAAGAGTTTAGTTTTGTTGTTTCCATCCACCTAATTTTATGCGCATTTTAGAATATCGCATAAAAAAAACCCACGCTGGATAGAAACGCCAAGATGCGCATAAATTCTAAAAAATTAGCATAAAAAACATATGTGCTCAATTGAGTCGGATAAACGTTTCTTCCGGTAAGAAAACATGCGCATAAACTACGATGGAAACACATTTACCGAATAAATTCATCAATAAACATCAAAAAAGACGTGACTTTTGCGATGGGACGACATAACTGGACTAACCAGCTGACCAAACTCATTGCACAACATCTAAAATGGTGTTTTGGTCATTCTGAAATGCCTGAGCAAAGTCGTCAAAGTGGTTTAATAATAATTCCTTCCAGAACTGTCGTACATGACTCCCACCTCCGAAAACAATATAACTTTATTCCGTTTCGTCCACGCGCTCTGCGGCACAAGTAATTTATTATATATGAAATGATTATATACAGTGGCTTCTCCTATTGCAGCAACTTCTATTTTTTTAAATAATATTTAACGGCAGTTTATCAGGAAGTGCTAATTTAGTTCTCACTGGATGGAAACGGTGCTTTATTCGCACATGTTCTATGCGATATTCCAATTTTAAGCACAAGTTAAACTCGCAAAGTTGAAAGAAGCATAGCTACTGTTAAATGGGTGGTTTTTGCTGCTGTGACTCAAACATTGAAATGCATTATGACAGATTTATAAAACAAAATGATATAGATGGACTGAAACAGTTTCTTCAGAAGAAAGTACAGAGCAGTAGGTGCTACACACTTCCAGGAACAACAAAAACCCTGACACTTTCATACATTTTATTCTTTAGTTTCTAAACGCTGAATAGGTGTCATTGATGTGTAAATGTGGCAGTCGTGTTTAAATGTAAATTTTCATCCATCTGATGTGTGAAAATTGCAGAAGTTCAGAACGAGAAGTTTTCGCAGTCTCTTTTTTCACAGTGGAAAAAGTCCAGAAAGATACATTAAAATTTCATAGTAGACCTTTTATCTCAAAAGATCAGGAATCCATATAAAACCTTTAAGATTGCTGTTTGTTTGAGCCCAGCATTTCAACTACTGGCTCAACTGTTCGAGGTACCATTTGTCTGGCAGATGGGGAAGTGTTTATGAAACCTGTTTGCAAGCAATTATTTTTACAATTCCAACTGGCTCTGATAGTGCTACATAACTTATACAGTTCACCTTTAAGGTGTCCAAACTTGCTCTTGGAGGGCCGACATGCTGCAGAGATTAGTTCACCTGCCTGGAAGTTTCTAGCATGCCTGAAGACCTTAATCAGCTGGTTCAGGTGAGTTTAATTGGGGTTGGATCTAAACTCTGCAAGACAGCTGGATGTTTTTCATACTATGGAAAAATTGCATGACAGTGGCCCTCCAGGAGCAGGACTGGACATAGATAAGTAATCTAAGCAATTTGATTACCAAATTTCTATTGAGTGATTTTGTTAACCGCACTGATAGTTCATAAATTGATTTCATGCTTTTGAATCCAACTTAATGGCTTACAGGTCAATGCCTTGCTCTATGATCTCCTTCTGTTGTTTGAGGACCTCAAACTGCTCAGGGTTGTCCGTCCCAGACATCTGTGTGCTGTAGCTCCCGATGCCTGACGAGGCGGTGGAGTCCAATGAGTTTATGCTGCCGTAGCGGTTAATCGTTTCTGGATGCTTTGTCTCATTGGTTTCCTGTTCTAAAGGCTTTTCTTGGCCTGATCGAGAGAGAAGAGACATTAAATTCAGATGCAATTTCAGAGAAAGCTGAAAAAATGACGAGCCCGGTTTGTGAAACACCATGAGCCCCTGCAGCCTAAGGACTAGAGACAACATGATTCATTGGAGTCCTGGTTGGCTGAAATGTGTGTTGGTGTAGAGTCTTTTTTCTGACTCAGCTCGCTATATGAGTTTCCCAACACAACACTTCTCTAATAAAGTCTTTGGCCTCGGCTGACTCGTATCACAAAAACAGCACGATGGGGACTGGAGGAAGAGCAGCGTGACCTGAATACACAAAGTAACAGATCTGAAGTTTGTGCAAGCAAGATAAACAGACGGTTTGGGTATGTGGAAGCCATGGTTGCAGTTTGCAGGGTCTAATTACACACTGGAAACACTGTAAAAGATTTAGCGGGTGGCTATCGCTGTAACATGAGCTGTCAGGTCACTTCCTCATTTCTCATAGTTTCCTCTCTTTAAGAGATCAGAGGAGCCAGTAGCAGCTGGGAAATACCTGCCTGTTCATCTTAAGCTTCAAACAATAACATACAATGATATGCAAAAGCTAATACGGCCACAACACAAAGAACTATTAGTTTAGACTGTCTAGTTTACGCAACAAAAGCTAATGTAATCAATTCTAAATGTCACTACAAACTGCCGTTACCTGCTCTCCCTTTTGATGTGCGTCCATTAAGAGAAAAGAACAAAGATTGATTGTCCAGGATGATGAGAATACAAGAACTTGAAAGTCTTGATTAGGGATCCAAAACAAACATAATGCATCTGAAGAGTTACTCAGATAAGTATGCTACAATCGGACTGGCCGATTAGGACATAAGGCCTGCATATGTAAGATTGGCAATTTGGTCAAGATGAAAGGTTACTGACCATTTTTGATTTGATTTGCCATTGTTAACATTGTTTCCACTGAAATACCATGGCTACTACATTTATAAAACACAAAATCCATGGTAACCACTGTCATGAAATAAACAAAAACATTTTATATTTTATGTGGTTGCTAATGTGTTCTGACTAATTGTTTGCAATTTAATGTGGTTCCAAGTCTGTTTTTTTCCCAGTGTTTTCCTGGGTGTTGCTGGTGCTTGCTAAGGTGTTCTAAGTAGTTGTAAGGCATTGCTGTGAAGTTCCAAAAGTGTTTTGGGTGGTTTCTAGGGTGTTGCCAGGTTGTTGCTAAGGCATATTGAGTGGTTGTTGACAAATGGTTCCATGAGTTTTTTGTGTAGTTTCTAGGACATTGCTAAGTGGTTGCTAAGGTGGTCTGAGTGGTTGTTAGCACATTGTTATGTGGTTCTAAGGGTGTTTTGGGTGGTTTCTAGGGCATTGCTAGGTGGTTGCTAAGGTGTATTGAGTGGCTGTTAGTGCATTGCTATGTGGTTCCAAGAGTTTTTTGTGTAGTTTCTAGGGCGTTGCTAAGTGGTTACTAAGGTGTTCTAAGTAGTTGGCATTGCTGTGGTGTTCCAAAAGTGATTTGTGTGGTTTCTAGGGCGTTGCCAGGTGGTTGTTAAGGTGTACTGAGTGGCTGTTAGCATATTGCTATGTGGTTAGCGTATTGCTATGTTTTTTTTTTGTAGTTTCTAGGGCGTTGCTAAGTGGTTACTAAGGTGTTCTGAGTGGTTGTTAGTGGTTCCAAGGGTGGATTTTCAGTGGTCATTTTGTCATTTAAAAGAAGTAAGACTCTCTGGTTTCTGATTGGCTGATATCTGAAAGCCTAAGGTGGGCTTGAGGCTACAGGGAAATTTCCTTTAGGTACATCAGAGCCTCTCTTCCTCAAACCCAATAAAGCCAAGCTTGATTAAACCTAAATTCCCTTTGCTCCGAAGAGGTAGGGTCTTTAGCATGGCGCATGTTCCCAGCTCATCCGAGAAGCTCTGCTTTGCAGTGTTCAGGGAGTACCTCCCTGATGTCAGGGCATGCCTCGGTGAGGAATAACAGCCTCAAGCCTGTTTGATTAAGATGAAAGGCCTGTGTAGCCATCACGGCAAATAGCATTTCCTGCCTCTCTTTGAGGCACAGGACTCCTAGTGCACTGTCCTCAAAAGCAACTGTTTATCCATTTGGTTCTGCACAAGCCTGAAGCCTCTGGAAAGGAGCATAAATGCACTCCGAGGAGACTAATTTAGAAGAGCCAGAGCCGTAACCTGGAATATGTGATGCAACCGCTTGGTTCCAAAGCATATCAGGATATAGAGGGGCTAAACAAGTTTCTGCAGGTATTATACTGGTTGAAGAGCCAGTATTGATGTTTTGTTCCACTGAGGCTGATGGTTTGCCTTACCGAGACTTGTCTGGGAATTGGGGTTGACATATTGGTCTTTGCTCCATTCCACCATACACTTGAGAATGGACACCAAACACTCCAGTCCTTTCTTCCTTAGAGTCAGCTCCTGAGGGAAATGAACAGTTCTAGTAATTTAACCTTTCCAAATCAGCATGCTTTTTTTTTTCTTTTGTTAAAAAATAAATAACATTTTAACAGGGACAATTCAACTTAAAAAAATAATAAAAGTAGTCATGATATTTCTGTCTTATATATAAAGTTTTGTGTTTACCTGAAGTGGGTTTGTACCCAGTTCATGGCCTCCTCGTCCTTGTGCAATCTTTGAGAGGTCATTCACCAGCCTCTCGAAAATATTAGCAGCATTCAGGTCACAATCATAATTAACATAGATATCTACTACACTCTGGGCATCTGTGAGGGAAGAAATATCATAGAATTACTCATAGAAAATCTCTCAAATATCTTTGAAAGTGAGATTAAGAAAAGCCTTTCATACCTGCACATATTCTGGTAAGGGTCTGAATGACCATCCACTTGTGGTCATATGAGCTTGTAGACGTTTCCAGAATATAAAGGAAAATCTCTTTGAAAAACACCTAAGGAGAAAAAAATAGTTTTTAAAATTGGTTTCTTAAAAACTAAAATTTCACTTAAAAACCTCAAAAATTCATAACTAAGTCAATAACAGATGGTGTTGTCAAGACTCTTGCGTAACTTGATCGAAGTGAGAAATATTACTACAAGACACTGCAAACAATAAATCCCAACACACTTGTCTGGAATGAGGCACACACACACACACACAAACAGAGAGACTGAGGCAGAATTACAAGCTTTCATCCTAAACCACAGCTCAAATAAATCCACACTGTCAGCTAGACAGAAGCTCCACAGTCTGACGCCATCAGGGCAAGATGGACAAACACATTACAATTCAGGGGGAACTGAGTTCAGGCACCTCAATTTGCATCTTGAGATGTGTCTTGAAGTTGGACAGAAGGGTGAGGAAGATGGACAGCGACAGCTCGAACACTTCGGGGACGGAGGAGACGCCGTTTTTAGACAGCGCTACGCACAGGTACTGCTTGATGGCGTTGATGAACATCTCATTGGTTTTGAAGATGGGCCCAGCGTTCTGCAGGATGGACAGGAGGAGTTGCAGCGAGAGGACCTTGGACCGCAGCTCGTGGGATCTGCAGGAAGTTAATAAATTATGTATTCATTCTGCATTCCATTTAAAATACTTGTGCCATGGCCAAACTTAACTTAATAAAGAAAAATCTTAAAGTCCCCCTGTGGTGAAAATCAAGCTTTTAAATGTTATTTATCGGTCTATGTGGTGTTTTTAATATGCTTTAAGACAAACCATGAGCAAATTCATAAGTCAGCACCATCGCTGAGTATTTTCTCCTTAAAACTGCAGTGAACCAAAGACAAAAATCTCAAAATCGCAGTTTGAAATGTTGGAACGTTGGTGTTTCTGATGTCACAAACTACCTTGTAACCAATCATGTCAACGTGTGATCAACGAATGGATCTCTGAGCTGGTGTGAGTGAATGGAGGCGGGGCTAATTTGCATATTCATGTGCATTTACTAAATGAGGCAAGGGTGTAGTTACATTCAAGCTACTTTAAGTCATCGAGAAGGCAAAAGTTAAGGCAAAAGTTTAAATAAGTATTTTTGAATTGAATTATCAAATATTAAATTACACTACTACACTAATTTCAGGAAATCTCAAAACGAGGCAGCAACAGAATTCAAAAGCACTCTACAGTAATAGCTACCAAAACAATGCTACAAAATATGTCATCCTGTCTACTAATGAACAAACTAAACCTACATTTTCTGAATTAAATTGTGTTAACAGTGGTGAATTAAAAGTGGTGCCTCAATTTTAGTGTGTTCTGGGTGGTTGTCAGGGCATTGCTAAGGTCCTTTTCAAGCCCCTTTTATTATCATCTAGTCAAAAACTGTCCCTAACATAAAGCATCTACAATAATAATAGTGATGTTTGCCACAGTTTGCACCACTATAAATAAAGCCTAAGTCCTGCTCTGATGTAAATCAAGACGGGTCAACAGGTCTCAGTCCATTTGACAAAGAGTGATCAATAGCACTGAAACAAGCTTCCTGCCTCACTGCCTCTGAAGACACACCAGGATGAATGGCTCCCTTTCTTTTCAACTGATGGGGAGGAATATCTCTCTTGCCCTCTGACAGCCCTATTCTCCTGTTAAAGGACAATGGCTGATGCTACCAACACTATTGCTCTAAAATGATTTTAGAGATCCAACCAATTACAGATCTAAAATTAGAATCTGAAAAGAGACCACAAAACCACAACTCAATTGAACCCAGACTGGAGATTTAATTTTTGGCACAACAAACAAACAACTCCATTTGAATACAGTCAGATGTTTTATTTAGAAAGCCAGGCTTACTTCGGATCAGGAGGACCGTCTGAAAGGGGCTTCATGGAGAGCTTGCAGAGAGAACGGAATACCAAGAATGCATCCTTCTGGAGAATGTGGGAAAACTTTGCACCTGGTGCTGGACCAGTGGTAGCTACAGAGTCCTGTGGGAGAAATGCTCATGTTAGCCTCTCACGGCAATCACATTTAACTGCCGGGAAAATCAATCATCATCTATAGCGAGAGAAGATACAAGAGTTTATGTTGAATAATTGTCAGATACAGTTTGTGTAAACAAAACACCAATAATATCCAGATTTTATGTATAACGTGGGACTTTTAATTAGAAGCAAAGCCGAAATACACCAGCGAACCCTTATTTCCAAAAGTGTCTATGCTTTACCACTTCCAGCTGCTCATTCAAAAAGATGTTGCATTTTTAACAAAACATTTCGCAATAAGCAGATGACAACACTTGACAAAAAGATTAGACCATTATAGAGGGTATCATGGTTTGTGACATTGCAAACAAACTCTAAAATTGAATTTTGAATAATTCAACCATAGTAGTTCCAGTTCTGGACACACAATCCAGTCAAAAACAATTACATATGTGTAAACAAGCTGCAAAGCAAGAGAATTTTCTCTTTTGTACCTTTCAGGGCAGAAGTGGAAATTGGTACCTGAGTGTCATTGGAGGAGACAGACAGTCTGTCGTCGGGCAGGGACGGAGTGAAGCTCGCAGAAATGGGTGTGCCAGGGATGCCGTTGGCGTGAACATTTTCGTTGTCGCTGCCCAAGCCTCCCTCCTCTTCCAGAGAGTTTGGAATGCCCTCAGCTGGCTCAGCCTCAGCCTCACGGCTTTCCTTAAGATCTGAACAGGGTAAAACAGATTTCAGGCTGGGTTCAATGGGACGGTTAAAAGTGTACCACTACTAAAATCAAACAGCCACTAGCCTAGCTATCCAACAACATAAGATTTGCTTCCCTTACAGACAGTTCACCCAGAAATGAAACATGCTCCATGTTTTGTTTCTTGTTCTGAGGGCACAGTGTTCATTCACTCATGTGCTCTTGTCTCCTGTGCTTTTGTAGAGCTCCTAGTTAATGTTTTCATTGGTCAGGCGTTCTATGTTGTGCGCGGTCCATGTTTATGGGTAATGTGCGATCACAAATTTTTGGGTGAACTGTCCAATTGTCCCTTTAAGCTTCTCACAGCAAGAAGAATACAACTTGCCTCCAGCAACTGTGTTTATGACTTCTTGCAATATGCTCTGTACAATCTCCTGTGCCTTCTCTTCATAGTTCTGGCTTTCTTCTTCCACGGTGGCTTCCGTCCCATGCTCTGCCGCACCTAAAAGACAGCAGAGTACGGTTAAGCTTCTAATTCTGTCTAGTCAGTCGTTCATTGGAGGACTTTCCCTCCAAGCACACAGTGTAGTCACATTAAATCCACGTTAGCATTTCCAAATTTAACTTTTATAAGTGCTGTTAAGAGGGAACTCCATACTGCCTGTAACTGGGTGATCTTCAGATGGAAAGCGGTGCATTTAATCTTACGTAAGACTGAGAAACACTGACACAGTTTTCCAACAGTGTCACATCATTAGAGGGGGTCTCATCTGCTCTGATGTCAAGACTGAATACATAATTAACTTATAATGACTAGGAATCAGAGATGCTCTTGTGTGTCTAGCAGTGTTGAGGAGGAGGAAAGAAACAAACTAAAAATAGTAATGCTACTAACTTAATGGGATAGTACACAGAGGAATGAAAATTCTCCCATCACTTACTCGTGCCGTACCCTCATGTCATTTCAAATCAATAAGACTTTGGTTAACCTTTGAAACACAAATGAAGATACTTTTAATGACACCTGAGAGGTTGAAAAGTCGAGGTAACCAAAATTTAGAAAATCCAAAATAGTCATAAAGGTGTCGTAAACCAAATCCATAATATGAATTGAGTGGTTTAATCCAAGTCTTGTGAAGAGGTACAATCGCTTTACATGACGAACAGACTTAATTTAGGCTCTAATTCACATCTTAAATATAAATTCATTTGTGCTTCGAAGATTAACCAAAGTCTAATGGGTTTGGATGACACGAGAGGGTACGAAACGAGTGATGACAGAATTTTCATTTTTGAACAAACTATGGTTTTAACGGCACATCAGTAAGTGGAATCAATAACCAAATACAAAAACATAGTTAAAAAGAGAACAAAAAAAAAATTTTGTAACAGAAAATTAAAACGTTTTTGATAAAAGATTTTGAACGTCTTTCTGAATACATCCTATTAAACCCTACAATTTTAGTCACATTTATGAGAATAGGCAATAACGAGAGCACTCTCATAGAATATTCCACTGGTGTCTAGAGTCATTTAGAGAAATTAGCATAATCATCTACATAAACATGGAACCCTAAAGCTAAATTAATCCCTGAATGTTCATGCATCTCTTTACTTTGCGCAGCTGCTGTGGCCTGGTCTGCCTCCGTCTGCTCATTCTCCGCAGGGCAGAAGTCGGTGCCGTTCTCTGGCTCGGGACTCTCGTACGGTGGGGATCCCTGCTCGACCTTGCTGCTCTGGTGTCCCGGTCCGCCGTTGGCCTCGGCGGGGAGGCTTTTGCCAGGGGTGTCGGTGTGCCGCTGTCCAGGAGACTCTGGTTCTTGCTGGCTGACTGGAGAATGCTGCCTGTGCCTCTCTCGCTCCATCTGCTTGGCTTCCTGAAGCTGGAACACACATACACGAAAGGTCAAGTCATTTTAAACATGTATCAGGGAGTTTATAGACTCAAGTTCCCTCCTGGGCGACCAGGAGCCCAAAGCCACGCTGATGAACATCCATTTCTCTGAACAGGAGGCAAATAATTGTGTTTAGGAATACAGGTTGTTCCCATCATTTAAAAACAAAAAAACAAAAACACAAGACCAGGATCTTTATAGCATCTTACTGTACGTGAAGACAATGTCTGTGTTCATAGAGACAGATGGTGGTTTGATTACATGCACCTGGAATGACAATCTGAGGTACGCACATGCGATACGTGTAAAATGAAAAGTCTGCCATCATTTACACACCCTCGTGTGGTTTCAAACCTGTATGACTTTCTTTTGTGGAACAAAATAAACCAGCCATCAGTGACGTAAAGCATGCCACATTATGCAATCTAAAACCATGATTTTACCATAGGTGGAAAAAAACATTTCACAGTCCATCTCAGAAGACAAATATCATTAATAAAAAAAAATTAATAAACAGAATTGCACAGGGTGCAAATAGTCAACAACTGAATTTGAATGGAGTTGGTAGCAAATAAAACTTCAGACCAACTGACTGACATATTATTCTTCAAACTGAACATGTCTAGAGTATAAATATCAATAAGGCTGGATCATTAACAATTATTTTGGCTTTAGGACAATACCACCCTGTGATAGTAAATCAATATCTTAAGGCTTAGCAACACATAAAATGAAACTAGTCTGTTAAAAGATTTAGTAAATCAATTGAAATAATGTGCAAATAAATAAATACCTTAGGGCTAAGCAATTGATCAAATAAAATAATAGTGTTAAAAGATTCAGTAATTATTTTCAATTTACATAATATACTTTAACGTATTATAAATTACAGTTATAATACATAAAACAGCACTAAAAATAACTACATAAATAAATAAATCTCAACATACAGTAATTAAATTATGCATTACAAAGAGTGAAAATACTTTTGTTAAACATACCACCTGGATTTGACAGAATGAAATGTTATATTTTTTACTTTTCATGTACCAATATACCATGGAACCCTAGTTCCATAAACATCCATAAACCCAGATGCATCCATAAACCCAAAGGACCTTCAATATAACAAGTTTAGTAATAAAATATGAGGGACAAAGATGTCCCTTCTCCAGAGCTTTCAGTTGAATTTAGGTGGTCTGATATGGTCTAGTCTGTGTTGGCAAAACAAATGCATCTTCAATATCGTATAGCTGATTAGTTATGCATGATGTGTCTGACTGTGTCACAATGTGTCACGCTCTGTCCGGACTGCTAAAACTGTGTGACAGTGTGTTTTGCTTGTGCCAAAACCGCATGCCTCACTTTCAAAGAGGCATCCTTTTGATCAGCGCAGCGACCGTGAAACATCTAAACTGCACCTCACTGTCCTCATCCACATGCAGCCATCTAAACCACAAAGATAGAGACAGATCGCGTTTGCTCCTGGTCTCAACATCCATCTCGGATGATCTAATCACAAAAGACAGACCTAAATACGCTTGTAACCAAGGCCTAAAACGGTTTTATCTGATCACTAAAACGCGTCCTCGAACACACCAATCATGCGACACACACACCCATTTTAATATGCTTCTTTTTTTTTTTTTTGCCATCAAGTTTCCTAAACACTTCTGAAAAGATTCCAGACAATTCTCCACTGAGAAATATTATTTATGTATTACAATAAAAATGCTTATGTGGTTTATGAAAATGGATTGTGCGTTCAAATTAAAATAAGTAAAATCATTTAAAAAAAATATTCATACAGTAAAAAAGGGTAAAAATTCAATTAGATGTGCTTTTTCTTTTCTTTTTCTTCAATTATACAGATAAAACATTCAGAACCTACAACAAACGTTTGATTAAAATGATGGTTCCTCTGTTCCGCTTTAATCCATTTCAGAGCTTAAATTTTCAAGATATACACTTGTTTAAAAATTTGGGGTCGGTACATTTAAAAAAAAAAAAAAGAAATTAACAATTAAATTGACAAAAAGTGGCATTATTTATAATTTTACAAAAAGATTCTATTTCAAATAAATTCATCAAAGAATCCTGAGAATGTTCACAAACATATTAAGCTGCAGAACTGTTTTCAACATTGATAATAATAAGACAAATTTCTTGAGCACCAAATCAGTAAATTAGAATGATTTCTGAAGATTGGAGTAATGATAATGAAATTACAGCTTTGCAATATACAATAGGAATCTTATAGTCATTTGAAATTGTAATAATATTCCACAATTGTACTATTTTAACTGTATTTTTGATCAAATAAATGCAGCCTTGGTGAACATAAAATACAAATCTTAATGATCCCAAACTTTTAAATGGTAGTGTACACTGAATATTGTCAAAAAGGCTAAACAATATCTACATAATTTCAAGAAAAACAACCCAATCCTAAAGAGCACCATATGTCATCCCAAATTAGGGATCTGTCCTCAAAAGCAGAACGTGTTCACAAAGACGTTTGTTACTACCAGCTGTCTTCACTGACCACTTGTAAGCAAATCATCCGAGACGGATGTTACTACCAGGCGTGAACGGGGGCTAACATACGAGAGAAAGCTCTTACACAACACATAAACATGGTGAGACAGGTGAAAGGAACTCATTTTGTCATGGAGGGGACGACAGCAGGCAAAAAAACGCAATGAAGCCAAGGCAAGCAGACTGGAGCTAGACGTCTGAGAGAGATCGGAGAGAAAGAAACAGAGTGCGAGAGTGACAGATGAAGCTGATGTACACAAACCAGAAAAAACTTCAGATCAAGCACATTTCAAGGCAGTCCTGTCACTCTTTACCTGACGATCTCGCTTTCTTGATGCCAAAGACCAATTGATCTTGTGATTTGTAAGCTATATTTTGAGGGGGAGGAGGAGGAGAGGCATCAACCAAAAAGAAAGAAGAGATGTTAGATCAGGATGTCATTTCCCCGTATTACCACAGGAGAAGTGTCAAATGCACTCACTGCTTGGTTCTCCATGCGGGCGAATATCACATTCAGCATCTGCGTGAGGGTGGCTTTGGCCGTGGTCTGGTTGATGAGGTTCTTACTGGCCAGATAGATGTTGTAGCACGTTCTCACGGCCTGCAGCACCGTACCTTCATGGATCTCTATTTGCTGGGAGGTCACGGCTGTAAGCAAGGCCTGTCGGGGGCCAAACAAACAAACAAACACAAATGTCAGCGCAGAGAAAGTTAAGCCACGACTGTAGTTGTGTAATCCTAGGAATGTATCCAGACGATATGGGGAGCGTTATTATTTATTACTTTAGCTGCAGGAATCTCGGTAAAGTTCAAACAGATTAGGCTTGACATGCGGCCGTATGAAGGAGTTCAGCAGCTTTCAGGAGCCGTGCTTGTCCTGCCACTCTACATTCCACAATGAGATTTGTTAAACAATAGCTTAGGCAAATGACGCTATGGAAATATGAGCACTACAGGTTAGGGCAGTTCTACACAAAGAATCAGAGAAATGTACCTACATACTAGAGCTGCACGATTAACCGTTAAAAGATCCCGATCTTGATTCAAACACTCACGTAATCTCATTTCTGAACGACAACGATTCACCTGTGTCTATTAAAGGAACACTCCACCGTTTTTTGAAATAGGGCTTATTCACCTTCTTTCCTACATTTAGATAGGTGGGCAAATGC
>JAPMNU011387618.1:0-10801 GCA_029874995.1 Alburnus alburnus
CACCTGAACCAGCTAATCAAGGTCTCACTAGGCATACTAGAAACTTTTTAACTGGTGTGTTGGAGCTGGTTGGAGCTAAACTCTGCAGGACAGCGGCCCTCCAGGACCGAAATTGGTGAACCCTGGTATATACTAATAAAATATATTTTTGAAATAAGTTTTTTTTTACTCACCAAGGCTATATTTTTTGATCATATCATTCTAAATATGCTGACTTAACAGTTAACAGTAACTTAATATTTTTGTGTAAACCATGATAAAAAATGTTCAGGATTTTTGATGAATAGAAAGATCGAAAGATCAGCATTTATTTTATTTAGAAATCTTTTGTAACATTATTAATGGTTTTACTGTCACTTTTGATTAATGCATCCTTGCTGATGAAAAATATAAATTTCTTTAAAAGGGGTTATGAATTGAAAAATCTTTTGTCAAATAAGAGGTCATTGTACTATTAAAAATATCCTGTAAGTTTAAGAACACAAAAATCGTCCTCATTAGTCCAAAAACAACTTTTATTGAAACCAAGCTGCCAAAACGTCTCGTTTCAGATTTTGTCTAAGTGTGATGTCATAGTGCGACAAAAGACCGCCTCTGTGGAAGATGATCAATGATCTTCTACATTATTGCCTCTTTAGCCCCGCCCACTGATTCGCACATGAAATAGGAAGTGAAGTAATCTCTCGAAGGTCTGGACTCTATCGCAGCTTTTCTTGGCCAAGGTCTACCCAAGAGGACGTTTGACTGACATGTAACGCAACCAATCACAGTTCGTTTTGTTCCACATCATGTTTAGGGGCGTGACAATATAATATCGATTTCCCTACAATAACAGACCAGCGTGCATCTAATAAATGATTCAGTCAAGAACGTTGTGCAAGTTTACTGCAACAATGGAGCCGTGAAATTCGCGTACTTTTGAAAATCCAGCGTTTAGTTGATCCTGATAAGCGCTCATTGTCACGGTTGTAAACAACGGCTTTCTTCTTCCACAAGGGGTTTTGGCTTCACAGCATTTGTTTCCAGGTGGACCGAAAAAGAACGCAACACACACGTCTCCCGGACATCCTGTAGAATTCAACCAATCAGAACGCGACTTTGAAACTCCTGAAGTGTTTCCAGAAAAGTGTGCCATATGCATCAGACGTTCAGCCATGGTCAGTGGGCGGGACGTCTGAGGCTGAGACTAGAAGTGAAGTAATACGAGAGAGACGCAAACACAGGATTACCCGAATTACAAAACGATAGAGATGGCTCTGAGGATTACAAGACGTTTTGCAGTGCCAAGTTGTGGAAAAAAAGCGCGAGTCTTTGCATTGCCTTCCTTGTTATTTTTAACAAATGTCCGGATATCATCAGTAAGACATTGTTCGTTTGTTTGCTTCATTTTACTGTAGATTTATTTTTTAAAAACAAGACCAACGCAGGCTTTTCAGAGAGGCTTAAAATAAAAGACGATGCAGTGCCAACTATATTGAATCCGACAGTAATGTCACAACACTTAAGTGTGATTAACAACTTTTTTACTATGTGTCACTCTCGCTTTTTCTGTTACAGATAGTTTGATATGTACTCACTCTACTTAAAATGATAAAGCATATGTAATATTCATAAATGTTACTATTTAACACGATTAACACCTTTCTGCATTGTCCTAGTTCTATAATGTATAATTTAATAATAATGTCATATAATGTAATAACTACCTCACAAATACATAAGGATGATTAAGATAATGACTAAATAAAGATGATTAATAACCACACTGTCACAGACTGGAGTATCCTTGGTGTTTGAGGTGTAGGTTCGTTGTTTTATGTTTCGAGATTAGAATCATGTATGGTTGAATTTCACTGATTGCCATTTTTTCAATTTCAGAACTTTTCAAAATAATTCCACATGTGTAAGGGCGGGGACCGGGGGACATTAATAATTATTCTAATATGCAAAACTGTTACCAAATCATATCAGCGAGTGTTTACTTCAAAGTATTAAATGCGACATGCATATCAAAATGCAGTGTTTCTTGCTAGTATATAAAAAATTCAGTTCATGATCCCTTTTCAAAAATCTTACTGATCAGAAACTTTTATTATAATCTATTTGATTAGTAGTGTGTATAATATAATAATCTTTAGTAAATCTCAAAATTAATATCCATTCTTATTTGCACTATTTTGGTGATGCTTATTTTGACTTGTAGCATTTACTGTAAAATGAATTAATATAATACAATTTTTATTTCTAAATTTCGATACTATTTTGTCTAAATAAAAATACGTTTTTGAACATGACA
This sequence comes from Alburnus alburnus, assembly GCA_029874995.1. Classification (NCBI taxonomy): domain Eukaryota; kingdom Metazoa; phylum Chordata; class Actinopteri; order Cypriniformes; family Leuciscidae; genus Alburnus; species Alburnus alburnus. The sequence goes on from JAPMNU011387618.1 coordinate 2,297, forward strand.
TGAAAAAATGATCGTTGCATTACTAACTAAAACGTCTACAGTTGTGATGCTGTAGATACAATAGCACTGCATATCTGGATGCATTTTCAGGGTAGCGCGGTGCCTTGCACACATCAGTGGATTTATGGATGAACAGAAAATCCTCCATTCGGTATTTGTTTTTTTAGAACTGGAACTGGTTTTCAGTTTCCAAGCCCTCGTGAGGTTGGGAATTTCCTCTGTGCGAATGTGTGAGTTTGACTGAAAGCCCACAGAACGCACACGGCTTAGGGATCCTGCACTGTCTCTGATTGATGTAGTGTGAGGTGGAGTAGCCTGTTCGGCCTGTTCCCATCTAACAGATTCATGAGTCAATCACACGGCCCCAAATAACTCTGGCCAGCAGCATTTCTGCAGGAAAAAAAACGCCTGCAGGAGGTGACATCCTGCACTGGATGAAATAAACGCAGGCCTGCCCTGTAGACAGAAATCCCATGAGCCCTGTCGGAGCTGCCATTGTGCTCTTTTAAAGGTGAATTTAAAGCCTGACCTCAGGAACAGTAAAGGTTAAGTAGAATCCGCTGTGAGGCCATATACCATGTGTTGTGTATGTGTGTGAAGGTAAGATGCACAGTGTCATAACCACCCCTCCTCCTTTCCCTCCCCTCTTTTAGCTTCCCATCCCATATGAAATACACTCAGCCCTTCCTCCAGTAGGGGGAGGGAAAAAATCACACCACATCAATATCGAACGGAGGGAAGATTGTATTTTAAAATTCAATTTACTGAAGCTGAATGAGGTGAAAACGTGTCGGCAGGCTTTCGCTGACCCAATAAGAGGGTGGCAGCGTTGCTGGTGGAATGAGGTCATGCTCTGATGGGGCGGGGCAGGGGGTGTGGCACTTGGCCCAGACCTGTGCATGATCCAGAGCACTACTGCTCTTATCTTATTATCAGTATGCATTAATATGAATTAGGAAAATAGGCTTATTTACTTACCTTATTTCTCCCATGTTTTATTTTTTTCAGTATAATGACAGTGAATGGGTGACTGGGGCTGTCAAGCTGCAACAATGAAAGTATCATAAAAGTGGTTCATAAGATAAAAAAAAAAAAATGTTAAGAAGCATGATGTCTCACAGTATTGTGATACTTTTATTTTGCTTTTGTGGCCATGTTACTGCAACCAACTATTATTATTATTATTATTATTATTATTCAAAATGTCTTATGTTAAATTAAGAGATGAGGGTGAGTAAATGATAAGAGTATAAATGTACTTTAACCCCTGTTCCTAACCCTAACCCTTAGGCCCTGTTTACACGAGAACGCTCCCGGGTGAAAACGCAAAAATATTTTATCAGATGTGCCCTTCGTTTAGACGGCGACGGCGTTTTTGGGGCTTAAAAACGCAAAAAAGTGAAACCACCCTCCAGAGTGGAAATCTTAAATACGCTCCACCGTCGCGTTTCGTCTAAACGGTAAAAACGCAAAAGTCTGCTAGACAGTGAAGGCACCGATCAGTGCTTCACATTGCCACCTAGCCGCCTGGAGTGCATACTACATTGAATTTCACACACTTTTGCGTCACCGTATGCCCGCAGATTTCCCCCCCATAACGCTCGTCTAAACGCAGAATAAAAAGTGATCACTTTTGCGTTTCCTCTTCAGATCGTTTCCGTGTAAACGTAGCCTTAGTAAACTGTAAATGAGCCTTGTAATTTTCATTAAAACAATTAAGGTGATAATGAAAAATAATGTGTATATTTTATTAAGGAAATTGTGGTTTAGTGTCGTATAGAAAATATTGAGAACATTCCATTAATAAAACCAAGAGATATTATAATTTTTTAAAGGAAACTTAAGCAGTTTTGAGGCTTGAATTGAGGAGTCAATGAAAAGCAATTATCAGAGTTCTGACTTAAACTTGTATCACTTAATATATTCCAATGGAGCTCATGAGGGTTTTATTGTATGTTGAAATCTGCTGCATGAGAGGAGAGGATGACACGTATGAGTGGATTTATGAGGAGCGATGGAGGAAACTTTGATCTCTCTCACACACTGAGGCAGGTGTACCTCCCAACCAGACAGGTCCTGTCACCCACTATATCTGCCCTTTTCAGCATGCACACACACACACACACACACAGGCTCATGGACTTGCTAATGGAGGGATCGGGATTCTGGGTATAGGAGGGTGTGGAGGACCGCATTGGTCATCATTTCCCGACAGCATGAATCGCAGCTAAGAAAAGAATGGCAAAAATAAAAACATAGCTTGCTTCAGTCAGCTCACCAGACACAACCACACACACAGCAAAGACCCTTTCAAAATGTAGAGCGGCTGCGATTGCTTTACGGTATATGGCTTTTGCCTGGGCTTGTATTTCTTTCACAGTAAGAAGCGCAGACTCCAATTGACACACGGCTGCAAATAAACACTGTATATTGTGACCTCTTGACTTCCCGTCCTGCTGCATTCAACGACCTGATAAATAAAATATTTGATTTAGCTTTACTACTTCTTCTGCTTAAAGGATTCGGCCCTCTGAATCAAATTCCACTTCTGCAGGAGCTAAAAGCTTGCCATAGATGTGCCCATAGGAGCCGGTAAGTAGGGTGACAGTTTCCCAACATATTATTTATAGCCCTGTTTGCTCAGACTTTGCGTCCTGCACACGTGGAAAAAAGAAAAAAGCCAGACTCGCTCCTAAAGTGCTCGCTGAATGTCAGAGACTAGCTTAGAATGTTAATTCTCCATATTCCTCACTGAGTCTATTGAGCTCCCTTGACTATTTCACTGATATGTTTTCTGTTAAAGGCACAGTACAATACTTAATTTTGACTAATTCAAGAGTGGGTTTGGGAATCCAATTGTAGCTTGTTTTTGTCATTGATTTGTTGTCTATGATTCTTAGAAAACACATGGAGTTCTTTTTTTTTTGTCTTGTCACATCTTGAGAGAAATCAGCAGGAAGGTTAAAGCCAATCTATCATGCGACTCACTGTGTTGTGGAGACTGTGAAGTGAAGGGACTGTCCTTGTCTGTTGATTGGTAGACGCGTATGTCAGGATTCAGACTATTCCTGTCATTACTACAAACAGGCGAGCAAATCAGGTTCTTCTTTTGAGTGTTGGAGGTGAGTAATAAATGATTCCAAGCTCTGAATAAGATGCAAACACAAACATCAATATCTTATGAGTTGTAAGGAAATGATGCTTCAACATCAATGTGGCAGATTACGAGTATAAAACTTGGCAGGATTTTGACAATTCAAAAAAACTAGTCTAGTGTTTTTTAGCCTATATGCCTTAAGATGTATTTCAACCTTCTAAATATTCACAGGTTCAAATGTCTGTGAATGCTAGAGATTTGTTTTGCTTATTTTTGATCATTTACGTTTCACATTTTTTCATTATATATTGTTATCAGCATAACAATTTGAGAGAAAAGATAAACACATTTCTGAATGTCTTCCTTTTGTTTTGAACACGAACTGTGCAAAGTTGTTCACATGACCAATGTCACAAATTTGCATATTAATTAGTGACGCACAAATAATGCAGAATCTGAAATATCTCTTACTCATTTTACATGACAGGGTAGTTCAAAATGTCCTAAATCCTTAAGATTTGTTTTGTATTCAGGTTTAAATTAGATTTTAAATCACAGGTGTTTAAATCACAATGTGGTCTCAGATTTAGACCTCACTGTACCTTGCAAATAATTGTTCTTCAGACTCTCAACCAGGTTTCATGGTTTTTTTTTTTAATTGCAAGTCCTCTGTTGAAATGACTTCAATTCACAACCTGAAAAGCTAATAATTTCTTATTAGATCATCTTTTTATCATCTTTTGATGATTCACAGGTTGTTTGTAAGATGACCATGTCCTTGTCAATTGTGTACATTTAAAGCTTCTGCAACACAAAGGCTTATGTAAAGAGCACACATCTCTATTTCTGTTATGTTAATGTATCTAACATGAAATTATGTTAGATGCATTTAAATAGTATAGAAAAAACAAAGGATTAAAATGAAAATAAAATTTATTTTGAGTTTAGAAATGTTCTAACTTCCTTATATGTCCCAAAGCACCTATGGTGGACTCTAACCACCTGTTCTACAGGTGGAATTAACCCAATGGGGAACGGCGTCCCATCCAAGAATACACCATCACTGCTAGTGTTTGCTTTAGTGCTTCCCTTCTCTTTAGAGCTCCATCACTCCAAGTTTCCATTTGGATAAATGAAGTTTTATTCAAGGCCGGGAGTCAGCTCAGTCAAAACAACAGATAGACTTCCTGAAAAGAAGATTACACACTCTTATACAGTTATACTGTATATTTGCCGATTCCGAAAAACACTGTAGAAGTCTCATTGGGAACTACAGAAATCGCTTGTTTGCAGGAATTGCCTCTAAAAGGCGGTGCAACAAAATAATCACTGCAACAATGATCCAATGTCTTGAGCATTTGCCTATTGAAATCCAAACAGCATATTAGTCCTGTCAAATTGATTAATCGATTAATATATAAATATTATTTCATATATGTTTTTATTCATTATACCATTTATTTAGACAGATACTTTATTGACCATAACATGAAAACAGTTATCAGTATCAGGCAAACATTTTATATTGGTATGTATTTGGAAGAAATAGCTTAATATATTAGCTGTAATTAAAAAAAAATATTTAAAGATATTCTATTTTTAAAGATATATCCCCCCTATATTAATATTAAGAAAAACACATTAAATAACACTTAGTTTTAACATTTGCTCTCCTTTAACAGTCAGAAGCAAAGCATGCTGGGAACTATAAATCTGTTGTAACTTATTCTGTGAATGTGTGTGTGTATATATATGTGTGTGTGTGTGTGAACATACATTCACATTTATATGGGAACATGTATGTGCAATATCTGTGCACAATAAAGGATAATACTTGAATATTACATGTAATGCTAATTTTGTCTTCATTTATAAATTTTTGATATGTATACATATATAGCCATACATGGTCAATGCATATACTGCAGTATATTAACAAATATAAGCACTATTTCCCATATATGTAAAATGTATTATGTAATATATTGCATTATATTTTACAGTATATTCCCACATAGTTGTCCTGTAAGGGTGTTTGCGCAACGATTAAAGACGTCCATCTATCCCGTTTACACAAAAAAAAACAATGTTAAAGTAGCACAGTGGAATGGAAAAACGTGTTCTGTGTGAACGGCCCTAATGCCAATGAATGCTTTAATCAAGACCTCTATGTTTTGTTTTTCACCAATGTCTGTGTGAACATGCATAAGTCAAATGAGTTTTGAGACATGCTTGTCCTCAACTAGCGTTGTCACGTCACTCACTCCGTATGATAGGCTTTTGAAAAAGCCTATAGTATATTCATTTCTCAAAGTCATAAAACCATATTCGATCTTTAGAGTAATTTTATGAATAAAGGTGGAAAATTAAAAACATGTTGAAAAACAAAACTTAAGTTGTCATCTTAAATGCCAATGAATTGAAACAGCTGTCGGCAGGGGGTGCTCCTGCACCCTCAACACCCCTAGTTCCCGTGGCCATTTCTAGTAGTGTATGCTGCTCCACAACTCACATTTGAAGTTATACAGTGACAAGCCAATGCAAATTGACCATTTGGAACATCAAATCTCAAACAGTGCATCTAACTTGCTAGCTAACATTCTAATTCCCTTCCAAATCACTTTGCAGTTTACAGAGGCCATATTGGCCATATCTTTTTCCACCCAAGTCTGCACCCAAATGTGCTTGGCCTGTTTCTTTTCTGATTTGGAACATAGTAACTACAGCAACAGCAGCCAGCTCCCATATACCCATGTTTGTTTGAATCTGAGTGGCGTGTCTTCTAACAGGATGATGCGTGTTTCCCTCAGAGATTGTTGTATTCGGGTTGACTTGCCAGTTGGGTAGTGTGATCCTATCATTTTTATCATCTGATCAACTTTTACAATGCATTGAACTGACGTCTGCTGAGGATATCTCAGGCCAAGCCAAGACACGAGTAATTGTAATAAAGTTTTTCCCAAATTAAAATTAATGTCTAAAATGTGTAAAATCCAAGTCCTTGAGGCAATGTCTCAGTTCACTGATTACTGAGTGTGTCTGAAAGAGCAACTGTTGTGGACACTAACCACCTGTACCACAGGTAGATTTAACCCAAACCTGGGTTAAAAAGGAACAACCGATAATCAGGCTGCATGGAAAAACCTACAAGCTAGAGGTCTGTCATAACAAACTTAGTCAATCCATTTGATACAACCCTGTTTTATTTTACCATATTTGTTCGGTAATGTAGACAGGTTTGCTGTAGAGAAGTGAAATGAAAAACTCGCTGGAACAAGCATCTATGTTTAATATCCTTCTTTACTACGTGGCTGTTACTGTTTCCATTTTTATTCTTTTGCTTTTTGAAAGACATGGCCATTAAAATGATTAAATATTCATAAGCGAGCAATCAACAAATTTGGAATGTTCTTTTAGACCATTTATGCACCATGATACATGATAATGTTCATGCCTTAATTTTTTTTATGCTAATTGCATGACATAAATATATGAACTGAAATGCCAACTAATTATGTCACCCAATATGTTGGATATAAATAGAAATCTCCCGTCTTTAAAATGATTGTTAATTATTATGATGACAATAATTTAAAATCTAGTGGCCATTGGAGATTGTCAAGACAACTTTGTGTGCATCCATGTCAGACTGGTTTTGCCAGATATCAGATTGTGAGGTGTATTTGCTGTTTGATTCACAAAAAACCTATGTCTCCTATGAATTGATTCTTTTGAATGATTCAGTCAAATAGATTCATGAACCAGGCTCGCTCTTGCTCGTGAGTTTGAATCAGGCTCATTCAGTTAGGGAATAGATCTTTAAGTGGCATTAATGTGTCTTTTAGTGTTCACAAATGACTCCCTCACTGAACTGTGAATCAATTTTCTGTTATGTCAAATGCAAAATGAACTCGGAACAATTTTTGTAATAAATGGTATTCTATATATATATATATATATATATATATATTTAAAAGCAATTTTGTCATTTAAACCTGAATGTTTTATTTTGGGAGCCAGTGGTTTCCTAGTCTTTTTTTGTCTGCAAGCATACTTGAGCATTTGGGGAATTTCTGTCTATTTAGTCATAGCCCTACTCTACATGTACACTTCTGCCTTGTCTCAAAATTCAATATTTTATTTGGCCATACATCGACTGTGGTCAACACACATAATGTTGTGAAATTTGAACTCAACTTTGATTTCAAAAGGATAAACTGTTATAGATGTTGTCAATACCGTAGCTTCAGCAAGGGCGAAGATTCTCGAAACCACCTGCAGTTTTGAAGCTGATACAGTGCACATAATCCACTGAATATTAAATAAAACCAAGCTCAATTTTATTGACATGACTGTTGTGCTTTTTCCTATGTTAAGATAAATATATGCTGATTGATGTGCATGGCATATTTATAGACTTTTTCACCTCCCTGTTTCTCTCACTTTGTGGCACAGCAGAACAGCTGTCTCACAGAACTGTTCATTTATTCAAGTTCTTTTCCCCCGGAATTTGGAAATTCCCAGGCTGTTAATTAAAAACCATGAAAGAGAACACAGTACAACGTGCTGCGTCTGCCAGCCTGCTGTCCCCAGCAGCCCCAGGAATTCATTCTCTCTCTCTCTCTCTCTCTGAAGAGCAAAATTACAGCACACAGTCTGAGCTTAAACCTTTATCTTACATGAAACTAAATGACAGAACAGCATGGTGACGTATTCATTTTATTAGTTTTTGTTTAATATAGTCTATATTCGACCATATAATCATGAGATGTCAAACCGAAGATCATCCGTTTAAAAGCTTTTATATGTATTTTTCAAAACTTTTTTATGGGTTATAATTATACATGTATATTTTTATATTTTATAATATGTTAATATTATATGTTACATTTTGCTTTGTCTTGGCCAGGTCGCAGTTGTAAATTCGAACTTGTTCTCAACTGACCTACCTGGTTAAATAAAGGTGAAATAATAATATTTTTTATATTATATTAATATATTGTATTGCAAATATGGATAAAGAAAATTATAATTATAGTAATAATAATATTTAAGCTGAATTATATATCATTATGAAGGTAATACAAAAATATAAAATTGTAAATTATTGTGCAGGCAGACAAGAATCTGCGATTTATTATGTCTCTCACACTGTCCCTTTCTGTCTCTCATTCACACAGACACACACACAATCCCTAGGAGACAAAGTTATGAAGGGGAAGGTGACATATTTAACCCTCCTTGATTTTTTTTTTTTTTTTGTCTTTCTTGGTATCATCTTGTGCTTTTACCCTAGTGTGAAGTATGCATTTTTTAAACATGTTTTCTCAAGCTGCTAAAACACTCTCAAAAAGGAAGATGGTTTATATTTGTATCTTTAACTAGAGTCATATTTACCATCCTAATTG
>JAPMNU011387634.1:0-16887 GCA_029874995.1 Alburnus alburnus
TAATCTCTAATTTCCCTTTTATTATTACATAATATGAGATTTATGATATTGGCAATCACAAATACAAACATTCATTTACATATGCACATTTATATCCATCCATCCATCTATTTACCGGTATTTCCATCCACACAAACACACATTTTACCATACCCTACACTAAATTGCTAGTACTTACTGTTGTTGTTATTATTACTAATAATCACATAGTCTATAAGTCAACAAATCCTGGTTGCACTCAACTGGTGTCATGAAGTTTGTTGAGCTAAAAATGGCTCACTCACAGACCATTTCAAATTCGTCATAGCTCATTTTGATTCGAACCGAAAGTTGTGGTTTCTGAGTGTTTGAGTTATTTACTTTGAACATAGTGTATCAATTTCCACCAGTCCAGTTCCTCCCATCCAATTTCCGATTCCGAACCGATTGTGGGAATTGACTGAGTTCACTTGAGCAAGAGACGTGGGCATTTTAGTGTTGATGCCAATCAATACGAAGTTGTTAGCATGATAGGCGGGCATTATGGCAGTGACAGGTTATTAAGCCAATCGTAGCGCTCAGTTTGGCTATGAGTGTTTCTGAAATTTAAAATGAATTGGAGGAGCACGTTCAGATAATTAACACAAGTGGAGAGCACTCAGCAATCAATGGTAAGAGGTGTATATACACTCAGCAGTCTCACTTCATTCCATTGACAGTTTTGCAGCATCCCTCCACCACCCCTTCTCCACGCTTCTAGTCCTAAGCACTTACATAGGGGGGGAGTACTCTGGGTTCGGGCCGAACTAGGAGATCGGAGCCCTCCCCCCGGACAGCACGCCAAATACGCATTAAACTTTACCCCCTCAAATTACATGTAAGTGTGAACTCGTGAAATACATATAGGCCTGGTTTCTCAGACAGGGCTTAGATTAAACTAGGAGCCTTAGTTCAATTAGGACATTTAATAAACGTGCCTTAGAAAAAAAAAAAAAGATTAGGCTACTGGTGTGCTTGAGACAAAACAATAGCACTGACATATTTTAAGATCTGTCAGTGCAAGTTGCTTTCTGTTAAAACATTAATTTTAGTCCGGCTAGGTTTGAGCCATGTCTGTGAAACCGGGGGATAGAGTGCAATGTGACTTAAACCCACCTTCAGTAGCTTGCTAATGAAGATATATTTGAGTGTCGGCCATTTTCAATAATATTTACCACCCAAATGATATATGGCCTTGACCAGGGGTTTTAATACTTTTCCACGGACCCCTAAATATGATGCTCCATAATTATAATTAACATTTTTTACATTATTCTCTGAACTTTTTCACAAACCCCCTAAGTAACCCTGTATGTCCTCGGACCCTAGTTTGAATACCCCGGCGGCCATCGACTAAACCCTAGGGAATCCCTGTAGCTAAATTGAACCACCACGAAAAATCCATATATAAATCGGGACTTGTCTCCACATATTTTATGTGGGTGGGCCACCTCTTCCTTTTGAGCACGGGACAGTTGTCCTGCCTAGGTCACGTCCCTGACAGAAATGATATTTATCTAAATGCAGATAACCTCATTAAAAATGTTCTTCTTGAATTAGAGCTCTGAAACCCTTTGATAGCCTCATTGCGTTCCCGCTGTAGGTAGAAAAGCACAGCCATGTCCTTTGATGTGTCCTGCTAGGCAGTGTTGTGCTGTGGGCTCATGGTAATGAACCGATGCGGCTCCTGCAGGTGAAGATCTACACAGACGTTGTCATCAATCACACATGTGCATCGGGCGGAGGGGAGAAAAGGCACTCGACCTGCGGCTCGTACTTCAATGCCACCCGTGAGGAGTTCCCATCTGTGAGATACTCTGCCACTGACTTCAATGATGACAAATGCACCAGCTGCCATGGAAATATTGAGAATTACCAAGACATTTATCAGGTATAATTTCAAAAGTGATAAAAGGGCCCTTGTTGGGAATGCCATTGGACATAGACAGAAACTGGATTTTTTATTCTCATCTAGGCGAAGCAATCAAGAGTATTTGAATATCAGATGCTTCATATGATCCACCACAATCCTTTTCCATATGTTTTCATCAAGGACGATAACTATAACGATAAAGACATACATAAGCTGTGTTCCAAATGATGTACTATTCACTGCACTTATGCTCTTTGTACTCAACCACCTAGTGTATGGTGTAGATGTATGGTGATTTTGTCATCCAGCATCAGAGTCTGTTAGTATTGTTAGTATTTGTTTCTGCAACAGACTTTTTTCCTTGTGCAAGTTTATATCTCGCAATTCTGAGAAAAAAAGTCAGTTTAATTTTGTAGGGGAAACAAGTTAGGGAGGGTCTAACTACTTGTTTCCCCTACAAAATAGTTTCCTCTAAGCAGAAAATCTCAAATCTCATGCAATATCAAGAGCAACATGATTGATAATGAAAACCAATTAAACATTTGGAGTCCCAAAAATCAAACCTGGTGCAATGCATCTTGAGAATCTTAGATCTCAGAACCACAGTCTAAAGTGCAACAAACAAATAACAGCTAATCTTCCGAGTCGAGCCAGCCCTGGTCACAGTCTTTCTTGTGTATTGTTTGTGTTTGTCTGAGCTCTGCTGTATTGACAGCACCATCTGTTGCTGTGCTTCTGGAAGATGAGCCGGCTGACTGATAGCGACTTTTACATTTATTCCCCTTCACTTCAAAGGCACATGTTGTGCGTGCAAAACAATACTGGTACCATTAAACATCAGGATCCGACCTTTTGCAACCTTGAGCGCACAAACAACCCAGATTAATAACAATATTAGACACAAAAGTATATATAAACAACATAGCTATGGTCTTGAAATTGGGCAGCAGTTTCAATGAAGATGCCAGATGGCAGTATTATTTCCTTTTATTTTTCTGTATTGCAAGACATATCAACAAAATCAGTACCTAAAAAAAATAAAATAAAAATTACAATAGATGATGATGAACTTCAGCCCAACAGGACTCAACAGCTGCAGTCTGCAATAAAACAGAAGGGAAAATATGTGAATAGTAATAAGATATATGTGCGACAATGAATGAATTTTATTGTACGCTAAAGCACAGTGCTGAGGCAGAAAAACATTGCTTGACATTTGGAAGAATTCAGTTATTATTACCTATATATTTTTTGATAAAAGCAAGCAATTTAAATAACTCTTAAAGGATATTTTAAAGGATATGAAGTAAAGATGGAGCTCTCGTAGGCTCATGACTGAGGTAATTTGATGCAACATCAACATCATCTTAAACAAATAGAAAAAAAATCAAGCTTAAAAATCTAGAAGCTATAATAATAAATATTATTCAGTACATTTTCACCAACCCACTCCAACATACGGACAGCTTGAAAAATACATATAGTGTTGATCTCAAAGTGATCCTTAACCCACCAGTTTAGTGTTTTTTCCCTCCTTTCTTTGAGTCAGCAGATTCCTGTTTAGGTTTTGCTGATCTGGCGAAGTGCTAAAGTTTAAGTTAAGGCATACTGTTATTTGACAGAAAAACATTTGTAATAATAAATCCTAGATGAACCTAGACAAAAACATAAAGTCCAGCATGTCTAAAAACAGCTCAAGTGGATTTCTACATGACTCTTCATCTCTACATGTCTGTCAGAGTGTTAATGCAGAGAACGGCTGAAAACAAAGGATACCACCACAAGAGGTCTGTCGTTGAGTATATATCCATTGGTTTCCTTTAAGGCCTTCTCCGCGCTTCTCTCGCTGGGGAGTTCGATGAATGCCTGACCTTTCATCCTTCCCTCTCTCATCAAAACAATACCAAACCTGACGGGAACAAGCACGCTTATACATCAGAACATGTTCATGAAGAACTCGCCTTTATTCATCGCTCCTGAGAACAATGTTTGCTTTTCATTGGCTTTGATAGTGATTTGAGGAATTGAGGCCTCAGACAAGGGCCTGAGGCATTAGACAGTGGTGCTTACATGTTTCTCTCCTCCTCTGAGGAGATGTCGATATACCGGCCATAGATGAACTTCAGATCCTGCGGAAAAGAATGAGTTGGGTTATATATCTGGTACTTAAGTGAGAATTATGAGCTGTCAGGCTGTTCTAGACACATGCTGATGAAGTGGTATGTGATCTTAAGAATTTGCTATATAGAATACAAATATGTATATTTGGAGTATACTGTAATGATAAAGAGTAGTGATATCAGTAGCACTTTATTTTACAGTCCTAAACCTATGTAGTTACCTCATAAAGACTATTATCCAGATACTTACTTTTTCTTCAACTTGCTTCGCAATATTCTTAACGTAAAGCCTGCAGGTTGGTTCTCCGGGTTCGTAATTTTTAAACACAGACATTTTCTTTATCTCTGTAAATGTAAAAGAATCAATAACAAAATAAATCAATACAACAGACATGCACAGTCATGTGAAAAGTAAATCTGAAACAAAGTCGTTAAAGGAATGACTGGCTGACTTAAAATAAATACCTGCCAGCAAACATCTGAAACATACAAACAGTCATATGACGACAGCCTGGTGTGCTATCAAATATTAATTTCCTCTTTAAAGACTGACTGCATCTTTCTTGTGAACACTCGAAGCTAAATTCTTTAGTAGAGCTTCTCAATTCTATTTGATGTTCGGTGTACTACAAAAAAGAGCGAGTGTTTGCGTGCACAATTTGAGAGTCTTTCACCGTCTCTGGAGAGTCTGCCTCTCTCTAGCTCTCTCCTAGAGATGAACTCCGAGGGGATGTCCTCATCTTCCTCCTTCTCTTCCTCCTGTCTGGGGACCTGAGCGCTTGGGTAGATCTTCCCGAACCCTTCTGAGGCTTCCTGAGCGGAAACCTCCTTCTCTGCCGTGTCTAGGAAGAAGTTGCATAAACATAATTAGAGCGTGTTTTGAACTGTCACGGTGCTCAATTTCAATCTGTTGGTGAAAGGCTGCCTGTTGCAGATTTCAATGATGACAAGTGAAAGGCGGCACCGAAGTCTTGTGTGAACAACACGCATCAAAATGACAAGTCTTTGACTCTTCAAAACAAACTAGAAAGCACAGGATTGTTTTCTTGTCATGCAGAATCAATACCTGTAATCAATAACAAAAGGCACGTATATTCAGATAAAGTGGAAAATCCAAGCCAGAGGAAAAACAGGCGAGTGTATTAATCTCAGAGGGTGACACTGGTGTGTTTGCGGGGGGTCACGCTCCATGGGGTTTCCTTTCAGGTTCTTTCATAGCGCAGTTGGAGATGTCACCTGGCAGTTGGCAGTAAGCCGTAAGCAAAAGCATATGAGGAATTATGGGAAGCAGCGAGGCTACACAAATCCTCTGGAAACTTGTCTGACAGATCTATAGTGCCTAAAGTGTACTAGAGCAGGAAGAGCTGATAAGTTCCCTCAGAGAGGTGGATTTCTTTGACGTTTCTCGTCATTTAAACATCAGTAGAAAGCAAGTATAATGAAAATAACTACCAGCCCTGTGCTAGTTCCTTTTATAAAGAGGGTTAGGAAAGCTCCAAAGGTTTTCATCTCTGCTTTTTTGTCATAGACATTAATGGAAAACAAACAGGAAGATAAAGTAAACAAAAGACCGGGAATCTCAATTTGAGAGCAGAGGGTGGCTTTTATTTGCTGTGTCTGCATGTACCAACATTAAATAATTGCTAAGATGTATTCGCACCAAAAAGTTTAGTGTGCGTTTTATTTTGTTTAATAGTTCCGTCATTCCTGATTCCTGAATTAGGTTTGCACAACATTATATCGAAATAAAACTGATATCATAATAAGGCTTAGTGCGATTGTCAAATTAATCAAATTGATTTTATTAATCAAATTGATTAAAATTACAATGGTACTATTACAACATAATTATTTTGTTTTAATAATAAATCACAATAAAAACATCATTATGTGTGAATGTGGCCTGTGAAAACTCAAGTGGAAAGAGATTTTTTTTTTTACTCTGTTAACTTTATGGCTTGAGTTAGATTTTGCAAAGAGTAAACGCAAGTACATCCACATTTTTCAAGTTTTGTTCAAATAGTTCAGCCCTAAAAAGATTTCGCAATTAAAAGTAATTATTTACTCTTCCAAATTTTATTTATTTATTTTATTTGTTTTCTATCCAAATGCACTCCCCAACAAAATCACCCCAATTATTCTAGAATTAATCATTCTTTCCAAATAGAGGCATTCAAGTCATATTGCAGAAAAACTAAATATTGCTATTTTGACGATTTATTGAGTTTTCTTTCCAGAATCGTGCAGCCTTATCCTGAATAAAGTTTCAGGGTTATCCTGACACGGGGGAGGGTCTCGGCGCCTCATGGTGAGAGCAGCTCGGTCTGCTGACAGCCCGATACATTAAATCTTCTCTCCAGCTGAGTCACTATTCTCAGGGCTAATTGCTGTGTTAATTGAGCAGGTCCGCTCAGGATGGATGGGTGAACCTGGGGCGCATTCGGTGATGCAGGCGGATAGATAAATGAATGATGGGATAGAGGGAGTGGCGGGGGACCTGCAGCCTTACCTTCAGTCGCATCTGCGAATTGCCGCTCTTGATTCTGTCCAGGCCCCTCGAGGATGGTGGACACCTCAGCCGATATATGGAACTCAATTTTCTTCTGTCCGAGCTTCTGAGGTTGCTCGAACACGTCTGATGGCTGCAGGGCTGGAACTGAGGGTCTGAGAGATACAACATTGAGCTTTCAGCAAATCCCTTTGTATTATGAGGTGGCCTTTTGAAACTATAAGGCGTTGCTTAATTTGACTTAATTCATTATAAAGAAGCTTATGGTTGAGTGAAATGTAGCTGACAGTTTACCCGTGGGAATCCGGTTTGGGAATAAACAGGAAGTCTTTTAGTTTGGGTTTCTTTCTCTTGGAAGAAGTCTTTGCTCTCAGCGGTCTTTTGCATGGCTGGTTAACAAGGCCCATCAGTCTGATCATCCTTTGTGGAACGCAGTGAGAAGAAGTGTGAAGCTATTAAACATGTATGGCTTTTGAAAGCAAGGCAAAATACAGCAATGAAACAAACAAACTGAACACTTTGCAGCTTTTAGCTGCTGCCATTGTGGAGGCTGACAATCTGTCATGAAAAAACATGCCAATGCTGATGATACATAGTCAAAAATACTATCAAGTCAAGTCAAGTCAAGTTAATTTATATAGCGCTTTTCACAACATAGGTTGTATCAAAGCAGCTTCACAGTAATAAATTAAAACAATACATCAATGTTTGTTTCTAGTGGAACGTCTACGTTTGGTAATGCTGATCAATAGTATCGTTGATTGATTAATTAAATTAAATATCCCCAAATATGAGCAAGCCAAAGGCAACAGTGGCAAGGAACGATGCTTCGTTTTGCATGTAGGGACCCTCATTATGCTACCGTGTTAGTGTGAGGCTATTTTGAGCCTTGTTAGTGGTATTAACTAGCGATTTACTTTTACTTACTATGTGCCCCGTATACTAGTGTTATAAGCTAATCTGTTTTTAGAGATAAAACTCTTTACATTCGATTATCATGAAAACGCATCCCAGGGAATGATCGACTCGGTAACCATGTGTTAATTACACCTAGGTTCATTTTTCACCGGAAATGTCCTTTAACATGTTCAGTTTCTGAGAAACACTGTTGATATTTGAAATGAACCCAAAACAAAGACACCCCTCCCTTCTTTAAATCTCCCTCTTGCTCTCTCTCTCTCTCTCTCTCTCTCTCTCTCTCCTCCCCCATCATGAGGTTATAGGCCCCCTGCTTCTGATTGGCTGTGTGAAGTTGTACAGTGCTCGGTTCAATCCACTTTCAACAGCGTTTCTCAGAAATCGCTTACTGCACCTTTAACTTTAACTAACTCTATAGTTATAGAGCCCTGTTTGGAAACACTGAAGAATGCAACACATACTTTGACACATTCAACATACTTTACTGATTTTCGAATTCAGTACGGATACATTTCAGAACACAACTTGCTTGCATACACTATGCTTCAGACATTATTTTGATTGCATGCATCTACTAATAATGTCAAACTACTTAACTTAAAATAGAAAGATGGAAAGCCAGCTACCTCTCTTTATCTTCCTCATCTCCACTCTCATACTCGGATTCTTCTTCACTGCCCGACGCCCCCTCCTCGTGCTCCGGCAGAGGAGGGTTCTGTGGGGGGAAGGGTGGGGGCATGGGCGGCAGTGGGCCTGGGGGCATCTCAAACTGAAATGGTGCAGATGAGTGGGTTACACCTTCGTGTAGCTCATCAATATTAGCATAGCACTTATATTGATGGGATTCAGTAAAATGCAAAGCATCAGGGATGAGGTTGACTTTGAATTCAGACTTCAATTTAAGATAAGATAAACATTCACAAAAGCGCATATACCAACTCACCATTGGCGGACGAGGCGTCACCGGGCCGAATGGGCTGGGGAGGTTCATCTTATTCATCAAGTGAAGAACCTGTGGAGGAACATGTTCATCTGATGAAGAAAGGAGTGTGTGTGTGTGTTGTATTCACACACCTGGTGCTGCATATTTCTTGGGCACAAACATTAATTGTGACCCTGGCTCCATATGTAACCCAGATTGCTGCATTGGAATATATTTAGGCTCAGTGATGGCTCTAAAACGGAGCTCTGAGCAACAGATTTAATGTGATTAAAACACCAGCCTGTTAGAAGAAAGCTAGCGCCACCAAAAGGCAGGCCAGATTATATCATGCTGTTTCACAAAGTGGTGCGGTGTAGCTTAAGGGAAAATGTTAAATACATCACTCATCCCTCCCACACGAGTGTGATATTAATACCATCAGAATAATTCCCTCCAAATATTGTGGTTTGATGTTTTAGGGACTGGACTTGATTCAAAGAAATCACATTAGTGCCACTCTGAGAGCTGTGAGAACGTTTTCCTGTCTTTTTGACCTGATATGAACTAAAAACCTGCAAGAGGGAGAGAGATGCTGGTACACAAGAGGTAATCATATAGATGTGCTTGTTTACACATTCCCAACATGAACTGATAAATAAAACAACAGAAAAAGACAGGGGGGAAAAAATACTTTGTTGTCTCTACTCACTTGAACGTAGAACTTGGGTACGCTCAAAAGTGTGTGTGAAATGTTTGTCAAAATTCCACTCGAAGGAGGAGGGTATAAATATTTCAGCGTTGGATTTGTTTGAAATTTCAACCTGCGAGAGGAAAGGGAAAAAAGCATACATGAAAAGTCGTTCCAGAAATGCTACCCATGACAAAATCCATGAACATAATGGTGAAGCATAAATATAAGAACGAGGTACAAATATTTGGCTGTGTTTGGTAAATGCCCACGCCTGCATTCAGGATCGGGTGAGCAGCCACCCTTAGTTAGCTACAGTTACAGCTACAAGTTACAAACAAAAAGTAACTTTTATACTTTATTATTTTTATGATTACAATCAGGTTATGTCAATTCATTAAGATTTTACACACTTTAAGTTTGTACCATCATCATATTATTACTATAGTATTTAATTTAGGGTAGGCAATATTTCAAATATTCATAATGATTTTGCTGGTAATATAAAATTAAGCTTTTAATGTATTTAAGTCTCATGAAGTCACCATTAAACTAGTATAATGATCCTTGCCAGTATGAGAGCAGTAAGATTTTAGCAAAATATTTAATAATAATTTATTAAATATAATTTAATAAATAATATTTGTAAAAATTACAATTAAAACAAATAATGATTATTATTAAGTTTGATAATAATAATAATAATAATAATAATAACAATGATAATGTAAGTGTCTGCTATTAGATATATATATATACACACACACACACACATATAAAACAAACACTGATGAGCCAAAACATTATGACCAGTCACAGGTGAAGCAAATATCGTTGTTCATCTCTTGACAAGGGCCAAATTGTTATGGCAAGGCAACTGGGTCAGAGTATCTGTGAAACAGCAAGGCCTGTGGGTTGCTCCTGGTCAGCAGTGGTGAGAATTTACCAACAGTCGTCTGAGGAGGGACAAAGGAGGGACAAACCCCAAACCGGCAACAGGGTGTTGGCTCATTGATGCACGAGGGCAACGAAGGCTGTCATGTCTGGTCCGAGTCAACAGAAGGTCTACCATGGCAGAAGTCACACAAAATTTTAGTGATGGTTGTGGGAGGAATGTGTCACAACACACAGTGCATCACACTCTGCTGCATAGCCGTAGACCAATCCTATGTGCCTATGATGACCCCTGTCCACCTTCAAAACACCCTACAAATGGACACGTAAGGGTCTTAAACTGGACCTTTGAGAAGTGGAAGAAGGTCGCCTGAACCGTTTTCTTTTACATAAAGTAGACGGCCATGTACATGAGCACGGTTTACCTGGGGAAGTGATGGCACCAGGATGCACTGTATAACGATGACAAGCCGGTGGGGGGGGGGNGACGTAAATTTGACATGTGCAACCTACTTAAACATTGTTGTAGACCAGTTACACCCCTTCATGACAATGGTGGTCCCTGGTGGAAGTGGCCTCTTTCAGCAGGATAATGCACCTTGCCACACCGCACACACTGTTCAG
The DNA here is from genome assembly GCA_029874995.1 of Alburnus alburnus. NCBI lineage: Eukaryota > Metazoa > Chordata > Actinopteri > Cypriniformes > Leuciscidae > Alburnus > Alburnus alburnus. The sequence continues at coordinate 10,567 of JAPMNU011387634.1, forward strand.
GAATGGTTTGAGGAACATGATGAAGAGCCCTGGCCCCCAAATTCCCCAGATCTCAATCCACTTGAGCATCTGTGGGATGTGCTGGACCAACAAGTTCAATCCACAGCAGCTCCAGCTTGCAACCTACTGGACTTGAAGAATCTGCTGCTAACGTCTTGGTGCCAGATACCACAGAACACGTTCTTGGGTATTGTAGAGTCCATGGCTCAGTGGGTCAGTGCTGTTTTGGCAGCACAAAGAGGACCAACAGCATATTAGGCAGGTGGTCATAATGTTTTGGCTCATCTGTGTGTATATATCACAGATATATACATACACAACACACACACACACACACACACACACACACACACACTTATATACTGTATATTTATTACAAACACTTATACATCATAATTTTTAAAAAGCATATTTAGCTGTTTAAAATGTAAAAATTAACATGGATACTGTGAAAAGAAAGAGCTACCCACAACTTCAACTCCAAGATCCAACTTTGTGACGGACTTTCCCTCGCAAGCCAAATGCTTTGAATGTCAAGACTCTTTCAAGTTGAATTTGATTGCATGTTCTATCATGGAAACGGTGCGCACCTCATTCAGAGCATCACAGCACTGAAAAACACGCTTTTCAAGCCACCCTGGTCTGTGCACGAGCTGCTCAGAATTAAATAAATAAAAATCTGTCACAGCTCCGCTCGTTAAGTGAGGGTGAAGTGCGGGCTCCTTGTGCAAAATTATATCTTAGCCCACGGTCTCTTTATCAAAGGCCACCTGGTGCCACCACATGGCAAGAGCAGACGGGCTGTCAGCGCAGAACAGACACCCTGAGACATGGGCCTGTAATTGGACATGAGACGGATGGTGACAACCACTCGCCAACTTCCTCTCTCCCTCTTTCTCTATTCGCTATGGGCACTTTCTACAGGATTACCAGGGCCTGAACTACTGACACCAGGTACGGGATGTCAGCCGAGAGCGTTAGCCTGTCTCAAATCTCCAGTGACATCATAAACACAGTGACACAGTGAGATTGCGAATGTGAGAGGAAGTCAATGTGCTGATCAAACAAACACAGACACGCATGTGTACACCTACCCCAGACTGGGAGCAATGCTGTTGTCCATCATAGGAATATTGTGTTGTTGTTGTTGTTGTTGTTGTTTTTCTTTCTTCCCCTTTTCAGCTTTAGCACCAGCACCACTGAAACAGAAGGACAACTATTATGGAGGGCGTTTTATTATAAATATAAGCAGTGTTGGGGGTAAGGCATTACAAGTAAAGCAAGTTACAAAATCAGATTATTTTAAGTAACACTACTTTTACATTTACAACAAAATATCTGAATCACTTTTTCAAATACGAGTTACTTTGTTTTCCCATTTATTGACTGACATCTCTCCTGTCCCCATGTTAAGAGAAATTGGAAGTAAGTGCAGAGGTGTTGTGTGCACTGTGTGAACATGATGGTTATTATAGCTATACTAAATGTGAGCATGTATTTATCTCTATGCATCTCATTTGCATAAAAACAGATTCAGTATTCCTCAAAATGAATAAAAACAGTGAAATGCAAAATCAGAATACGCAAACTGCAATGCAATAATTTAATGTAAATAACATAAATATACTTTATGCATTTAATCTCACTTAATGAATCAATGTTTTTGCTGCTGACATTCAATGATCCAATTCAAGCATACCAATCAGTAAAAATTGCTTTAGATAAACATCACATTTGTGTTTTATTTGTTTTTTGTTTTTCCTATTTTTCTGCAACCCAGAATGGTAGCACAGCTGAAAGGTTTGTCAGGCGTGAATTTGCATTTCCTTCAGTCTGAGGCTTATTCATTTCACTTTTGGTGTGGCCTTTACATTTGCTGAAAACTTTTAGTTTTTATTATTATTATTATTATTACAAAACAAACAAGCAAGCCCAGCCCAGGTGAGGAAAAAGTCATGCAAAAGTATAAAAAGTAACACAATTATTTACTTTTTTAGGGAGTAATGAAATATTGTGATGTATTGGACTTTTCCCCAACACTGAATATAAGGGTGTTTCTTCAAATATGGACTATTTTTGATCATGTGAACTTGTAGAAAATAAACATATTTGTCATAAAAACTAGTTTAACTTGTCTACTAACAATGTACAGCAGTGTATGTACATGCATTATAGGAAAATTGTAATTTTTCCTGAAACATCATGAAAATTTCCACATCATTCATTTCTAATTATGAATTGTGTTTGATATGATTATGTGTTGGACATTATATTTTTAACATTTTTAAAATAAAATAGCAGACTATTATGTCTTGCTAAGGCTAATTTCATAGCTATAATTTTATGTATTCTTAGATCCTATAAATATTTTCACTATTTTTTGGCATAAATAAAAAAAATAAAAAATAAAAAAGATTGATTAGCAATGACACACAACAAAAATATTTGTTTTTAACCTACTTTGACCTCAGTTTTTTCTTCACACATTACAATTCTCATTTTACATCAAATAAACTGACAATTTTGTCGCAAATTTTAATAAAACTATATTGGCAAAATTGTTGGTCAGAAATGAAATGTTGCGTAGTTCTGTAAACAATGTGTATAATCTTTGTGAATATTATCAATGTTTTTAAAATATTTAAGTCAATTGAGTTTTTCGTGAGACAAGGATCAAGCAAATCTATTAAAAAAATTTATTTGAAATAGCATTTGAAAAGTAGCCAAATAAATTATTTAAAACATGAACAAATAAATTCCAAGAGAGCTTTAATGTGAACTATATATAACTAAATTAAATATGCTTGTTTAAATCAACACGTCACATAGAAGTGCCCATATTTGAAGAAGTATCCATAAACACAGTAATGATAAAATATAGAAATGGAAAATTAGCCAATCAGATACACGTTTATACAGTGTGTATTAGAGATTAGAGAAGGGAAGGAATATGAATAGCTGAAAGTCTATTGTTATGATTGATTTTGCCATTTACCTGTTAGACACAGGTGGGTCTTTCAAAACACTGACATTGTCTTGATCTTTAGCAAACTCAACCACTAGTGTGTGACCAAGGATTCTCAGCTGATGAAGTCTGTTTAGCGCCTGTGGGTGGAGAAAAGCAATTTGGATTACTAACATGTCGAAGCCATCTCTCAAACCACAAGAGGAGCATGTGTATTTTAATTTTACCTTAGAGGCTGAGGTCTGACTGCTGAAAGTTGCAAATGCCATATGCTTCTGCAGACGACAATACAATCAGGTCAGCTGTATTTATTCATTGCATCATTTACCCACAGCAATTTGCAACTTTTGTACTTCCAAATCTTACGACTTACTAGTGGTCCCTTCTCTGACAGCACTCTTACGGAGGAGGCACCAAAATATTTCAGAAGATCCTCTTTCTCATCTCTGTTGAGTTCTCTGGGCAGATGCCGTACGATGAGGGTTTTGCTTTTCTTTGTTTGAACGTCGGCCTCGTCCGTCTCTGCCATGATTCTACATTCAAAGACAAATAAAAGTCCGTCAGTACCTTTGTTAGTTCATAATGCATGTGCATCTTTAAAGTGAGCAGAGGGTATAAAGCATGTTTTCATTGTAGTTTAGTGAGCCAAAACAAAGACTTGCTGCATTATAAAAGTTACAAGTCACCTTAATTTTGATTTCATGTCCACAGCTTTCCCTTACATTGCACACCAAATTAATATTTTTAACATCAATATAAATGCAATAATGTGCATAATACATTTAACCAAATTAATGTTCCCAATCTAAAATAAATAATAATAAATATTTGCTACAAATTTGACCAATACACTTTTTTTTTCTTGAAAAGCCATTATTTTACGGCAATTATGCTCATTTCCCTCACCCCATCCCAATACTGCAGCATCAATACATATATCAATCCTGCCCAGACTCATTAAAAACAGCTGAACTGTATAAAATCTCAACATTATAATATAAAAAATTAAGTATCATTATTTTTGCATTGGAATAATAATAACATGTTTTCATATTAACGAGAACTTGCGAGGGACATAAAATACTGTTCATAAAATAACTGGATTCATCAAGACAGTTATTACCTTCATTATTATATATTATCAGTATATTAAGTACATATAAAAAAATAAATAGAATGCATGGGTTAATGCATTTTAATTATTTTCAATACTATGACAGAGCAAACTTTCTGTATAATCCTGCAGCGTGTCTGTCCGGAACTGAAGCTAAGCATCTATTGTTGTTCAGGGGGAATGAAGTCCTGGAAACACAATATCTGCACAGGCTAAAGAGGACTATTCTTATATCTGACCCTTATCAAAGACAGAAGGATACGTTGAATTTGCATTCAAGGAGTGACATGCTTAAGATTTTATTCGTAAGTAACGTTAAACAGATTAAAAATGAGCAAAAGCATGTTGAGAGGTATTGTTGTGAAGCGAGCCTGACAACACATTAGCAGCGACAGAAAACTCGAGTACAGATAAAAGACCGTTTATGATTAAAATAAAAATGAATAAATAAAGCATTGCGGTTCTAAGGAAATATAGAGCAGCATGAAGATAGTAAATGACACAGTGATGGGTTAAGAGCGAGAGATATGAGACACACATACCCGGTTCAAATTCACCCTCTTCCGCACTAAGTTTGTGGGCGTGTCTAGTGAGGTCAAGGAAATCGGATACCTGATTGGTTGTTTGCGGGCCATTTCCTTCACTGATTGGTGCGCAATGGACATCAGTCACAAACGGTCAACTTCCAGAAAATTCTTCTCTTTTTTTGGCCAGGAGATGGCACTGCTGATAACGGAATTAATCAGGATCAGCATTTTAGTCAGCATGTATTCAGTAAAGAGGAGCTTAACTTTCAGAAAGCGTTGAAATTCTAAGACTGTATTAAATGAGCTGTTTCATTCATGTATTAATTTAATTAGTAAAAAATGTAGTATTGTTTGTAAAGTTGCACTATATATTTTTCTAATAACGTTGGTAACTGGATTGAATGGTTGAGCTTTGAATGCGGTCAACTGTATTCGTGTGTCAGTGTGCCAAACACAAGCTGACTTTTATGAGTGCTAATGGCTTCACTACTGATCTTTCTCTGTAATGCTCATACTATGTGGAGATCAGACAAATGTGTGTATGGCTGGCATATAACCAAGCCAAATCTTTGCCTCCCTTCTTCCTTCCTAGTCATACTGCCCCTCTGTCTCATGAGTCCTACTTATTCAAAATAATTTTTCCATGACACCCCCTTTTCACATTTTCAAGAATCCATATTCAATGAGCTTGAAAGATAAATGTATCGTGTGGTAAGTTGGCAACAGTTTATATTTGCCTAGGGTGTCCTAGCAGTTGCAGATCTGTATTGGTTGTCACCATTGTGCCTTATAAATACAATTTTTTTTTTTGCCAAATTTCAGTCCCATGACATATTGTCTGTTAGTTTTTCATTTTTGAGTTATGAAAGGTAGTTGGAACCTCATTAGTATACAATTTCAAACTTGATGACAGCTTTTATGAGTTTGTGTTATACTCTGGTAACAGTCACAGAGAAGTGACCCTGGTTTAAGGGCCAACTTAACTTGGAGATCGTCCTCACCATTGTCAGAAAGCCTCCAAATTCCAGTGCAAATGAAGTTTTTTTTTTTTTTTTCTCCATTGCGGACAACATGGGCATTCCTTACGGGGGGAACAATGCCCCCTTTCAGTCTGGCCGGCTCTGAAATTTCACAGGTGAAGGGAGGAGCGGAAGGTATCTAATCCCTGGCCTGAACAGCCAGAGCCTGAGAGAGCAGGGAACGGGACTGCCCGTCTCTGACCACCCTGTCAGCTGGCCCGGTTAGTGACAGAAACGTGTCAAGAAGGAAAGGTTTGTGCCCCATCAGCGTTGCCTTGTGAAGCATAAATCATCTATCATGCTGACTACTCGTGGTCGGACAGTACTGTGAACTCTCTAGAAGCCTGCCGATCAATGTTTGATGGTGGTGACGGATGTTAATGTAAAGTAGTTTGTAATAAAATATATTATAGACCTAATGACATGGTAAATGTTTATTATATTGTGTTTTTTACAGTATGCTTAAATGGTCCTGTGATGTTATAAATATATATATATTTTTTTTTAGATAAAGCATGCAGTCTCTCTCTAGTTTTATTTATTAATATTGTATAACACTACATTACCATTTAGTGTTACTAAATAATATTTGCAGTATACTATAATAATATTTAATATTAATAATTTTTTTTGCAGGTAAACCATGTAGTCTTTATTTCTTTCTTCAAAAAATGCTAAATAAATAAAGAATTATTT
>JAPMNU011387649.1:0-16469 GCA_029874995.1 Alburnus alburnus
CATCATTACCCCAGTCTTCAGTGTCACATGATCCTTCAGAAATCATTCTAATATGATGATTTGATGCTCAAGAAACATTTATTATTTATGTTGATTATTATCAAAATATCATATTTTTGTGGAAACTTTTTTTTTTTATTTGTTCTTTGACCAATTTTTTACCAGCACTTTTGATTAATTTAATACATGTAGAATCCAACAGTTCTGTTAATATAATAAGTCAACAGTTTAAATGCACCTTCTCATTCTTAGGACTGATTCTAAAAGTCTTTTGAGGTTACCAGATACATACTTTCAGTCAAGTGTGTCCAGACTGGAAGTGTGTTTTCTTGTTGACATATTCAGTTTGTTTTTCAGGTTTGAAGCCGCCAAGCTGGTGATGCAGTGGCTGTGTAACCACGAGGATCAGAACATGCAGAGGATGGCCGTAGCTATTATCTCCATCCTCGCTGCCAAGGTGAGCAGCGACAGTCTGCGGGTGAGAACAGGTTTAACCGTAGAGAGGAAACGTGACCTGGGACACTCCCAGAGAACATTCTGTCACAATGATGCAACGTGGAATGCAATAAAAAGTGGCTGCGAAAAAAAAAGTTTTTTTTTAAATGACGACGTTGAAACAGTGAATGTATTGGCATATGACAATTAATCCATTTCTTTTTTTAATACTGTTGTTACCTATTTCACATGCAGAGAGATTAGCCAATCAAGGGTCCATTTACATATAGAAGTCTTAAAGGTACAGTAGCAAATATCAAGTAGTTTGTCTGAACACAAATAGCTGCGTCACAGAACACAATCACGTGCAATTAGAACGCATCCGATGTTTAATATACATTACGTGGAGAGGGATTTGGGGAGATTTTACCCTGTGAAATGGATCAGAAATAAAACGAGCAACCAGACATTTTGATTTTGATTGCTTGTTTGTGTATGCTTAGAAATGCTTATTTACTGGGGAAAAAAAACAGCCTTTCCACTATCTCGTATTTCGTTGCACAGACCTTTCAAACTGGTCACGAAGCAGCCGATGCCTTCCACTTATTCACCATGGTAAAATGAATGAATAATGAATGTAGGTTTTCTAGGACTAATCAATGGAAATAATGACTGACATGACATTATTATTCATAACTGCCCAACCGTCATAGTTTACTCATCCTCATGTTGTTCCAAACCCATAAGAATTTTGTTCATCTTCGGAACACAGATGAAGATATTTTTGACAAAATCTGAGGGCTTTCTGTCCCTCCATTGACCGCTACCACTTCATTACCACCAGTTCATATGATCTAAAAATTCCTCTTGTGTATATGATCGGAACTCCATGCAGCTCCTGTACTACTCTCTATTGGAAATGAAGGATTTTGTTTGAATGTCTTCCTTAACTTGACTTTTTGTTTGTGTGTTTCTTAAATAGCTGTCCACTGAGCAAACTGCACAGTTGGGAGCTGAGCTTTTTATCGTAAAGGTATGGGAGTTTTCCCCCCTAGATTTAACAGTGAGCACTTGTGACACCTGAACAGGAAGAATAGTGTATACTTATCTCTCACACACTCTTCACATCATAGCAACTCCTGCACATTGTGCGGCAGAAGACGTGTCAGGGTACCGTCGACGCCACGTTGAAGTTCACACTCAGCGCTCTGTGGAACCTCACGGATGAATCTCCTACCACCTGCAGACACTTCATAGAGAACCAGGGACTAGAGCTCTTCATCAAAGTACTCGAGGTAAACACTTTTCAAACCTTTTTATACAATTTTTGGAAGAACATAACTGTAATTTGTAAACTTGATCGGAAGTTCTAATTTTCAAAATGTCTGGTTTTTCTTTCAGTCCTTTCCATCAGAATCATCCATTCAACAGAAGGTGTTGGGTTTACTGGTAAGAAACAATGTATAAAGTTGGGTTCATATTGAAAAAAAATAATTAATGATAAATAAATAATATGTAAATTGTATACACATACACTACTGTTCAAAAGTTTGAGGTCAGTAAGATGTTTCTTTTAAGAAATTATTTTTTTATTCAGCAAAGAGGCATTGAATTGATCAAAATTGACAGTAAAATCATTGGTACAAATTTATGGTACATCTACATTTCAAATAGTGCTTTTTTTTATCAAATTGATTAATCTGTATGTGTGTGTGTGTGTATATATATATATATATATATATATATATATGTATGTGTATATATACAAATTTTATGTATAACATTAATTTCAAAATAAGCTGTTCTTTTGACATTTCTATTTAAAGAATACTGAAAAAAATGTATCACTGTTTCCACAAAGGCTGCACAACAATTAGGCTGAAGTTTTAAATATTGAAATAATACGAAATGCGTTTTTTTTAACACCAAATCATCATATTAGAGTGATTTCTGAATGATCATGTGACTCTGAAGACTGGAGTAATGATGCTGAAAATTCAGCTTTGATCACAGAAATAAATTATATTTTAAATATATTCAAATAAATCATTTAAATGATCGGCCACCATATTGGCTATCGGTTAAATATACAGAATTATTGATATCAGCCAAAATTTTCATATCGGTGCATCCCAAAAAAACTAAAAACATTTCAAATCCCTACCTTGAACAATAGTGTGTTTGTGTATATTTTAAGAAGCATTTAAAACATATCAAAAATAAGATTTTTTGTATCAACGCTTTAATAATTCTAAAGAGGGAAATACATATTCCAGTGCTGTGGATTGAGGCGAGTGATTCTGGAGCTGTGGGCAGCACTGATAAAACGCCTTCTCGTGTCAGAGGAAGCACTGCTGAGGGATTATGCTAATAGTTTCCCTTAGTTAGAAAGTATAATGAGGCTTTCATTTTGCATTCAGTGGTATTTTTGTATCTGAGTTTGCCTGTGCTATTGTACTTTGTCTATCTAGTCTAGTTCTGAATGTTTTGTGCACTTGTGTATTCAGAATAATATCGCTGAAGTGGGGGAGTTGCACGGTGAGCTGATGGTTCAAAGTTTTCTGGATCATATCTGCTCTCTGCTGCACAGTCCAGAGGTGGAGGTCAGTTATTTCGCGGCAGGCATCTTGGCTCACCTCACCTCACGGGGCGAGAAGGTGTGGACCCTCGACATGTCGCTCAGGAACACACTGCTGGAGCAGCTGGTGCGTGCTGTGCAAATAGAAGTCAAAATTGCTTGGGTATTACACCAGAGGCCTGAGTAAATGGCTTAATAATCATGTGTCTCTCACAGCATTCAGCGATTCTGAAGTGGCCAACGCCGGAGTGTGAGATGGTAGCGTACAGGTGAGAAATAACACCACAATAAAATATTCTTTACTGAATGTGAACCATGGACAGTATCAAGTACCAGACCTGACAAACTCTCTGATGTTTTTATGTGTGCCTATGAACATGTGATGTGGAAAACGCAGTTTAATTGATGAAATTATTATAGAAATATATCACTATTGTGCAGTGCAATGTATTTCTCAAAGAAATAATAGCAATAATAATATTATAGTTTATTAACTCTTTTTCCCCGCCAATGACACAATTTTCCGTCATTTATGAGAATGCTTATCCACCATTGACAGAATTTTACAGCTTTCTTTTGATACATTGCATGTTTAGATATTCATACAACAAAATATTCTGCGGGCCAAAAATATTTGTGAAAATGATCAAAAATGCTGATGGCTGGCAACTTAAAATAAATTTTAAAAAGCTGGCGGGGAAAGATTTAAAATATTTTTTTTAAGGAATAGAATTTGTTTTTTCCATGTTTTAATTGAAAAAGTAAACCTGTTGTGCAGCACTGATACAAATTAAAGAAATTGTTCACATTTTATTTTATTACATTACAAACGATTAATTAAATAGAAAATTGCCACTTATTTTGATAATAAAACTGCATTAACTCAAAAGGCAATGCAGAAAAATGGAAACAGACCGCACACAATATCAAATAAAACAAATAAAATGCATTTCATAGGGCACTATTATTGTTACTTTTTTTATGAATTATTCAAGTGTTAAAGTTTTAATAATTCAGCTGTTTAAACATTTTTTTTTATTATTAAAATGTAATTAAATCATTAGTATGAAATCCAGAAAAAATTAAACTGAAAACACTGAATTTGAGGAGGAGGAGGGGGAATATAATCTGATTTGGGCTCCAAATTAATTAAAAAATGTTGAAATATAAAATATTATACATTATATGAATTATTATTATTATTATTAATAATAATATTTTTATTGTTTAAATATTTATATTATTTATTTATTTTTATATTTATTTATATTTTTTCTAAAAAATATTTATTTATTTTATATTTATTCTAAAAGTTTATATTTATATAAATTTATATTTATTTATTCTAAAAGTAATTAACTGAAACATTATTGACAGTACTAGTTGTATTGAGTAATTATTTTATTATTATTTATATACTATTATAGTTATATTATTATATTTATTAATATTTTTAATTATATTTTTATATGTTTAGGTTTCATTTTTATTTTAGTTTTAGTAATTTTTCTGGGGGTTTTCTTCCTTTTTTTTCTTTTAGCTTTAATTTATTTTTATTTCTGGTTTTTTTTTTTTTTTTACATTATTTACATGCAACTTAATGAAAATTAGAAATGTTACCTTGGCAACTAAACTTGTTTTTTCTTTTATCTAATAATTATATTTATTTATATTAAGTTTATCTAATAATTATATTTTATTTCAGCTTTATTTCAATTAATGAAAACAACTTTTAAAAGATTTAGTTACCAATAACATCACTGGTGTGTCACGTCTGGGATCTTTACCTAGTGCCATTTATGCATTATAAAGATTGATTTCTTGGATTATAATGAGATGACGTGTCTGGTGTGTCTTTTTCAGATCGTTCAACCCTTTCTTCCCTTTACTGGAGTGCTTCCAGACCCCAGGAGTTCAGCTGTGGGCCGCATGGGCCATGCAGCACGTCTGCAGCAAAAATGGTGAGATCAGCAACCTAGACCCAACGCTTCTGAGCCCAGAGACATTTTGTGTTGTTCATTTTATTTTCCCATTCTGCCCTGGTGGAAGCAGCGGGGCGGTACTGCAGCATGTTACTGGAGGAGGGAGGACTGCGGCAGCTAGAGGCCGTGATGTCACATCCCAAAACCCACGGCGATGTCCTGCGATTGGCTGAAAGCATCCTAGACAGTTTACATCGCCACAGAGCACGCACAGGATACGCAGGCCCGGCAAAAACACACACACATACAGGTACGTGTCCACAGACAAACGAAAGTGCTTTTTGAAAGGCAGAACTGTTCCTTTTAAATTTGAAGGGATAGTTCACCCAAAAATGAAAATCCTGTCAATCAATTACGACTTCCATTCATCTTCCAAAGACAGATGAAGATTTAAGAAATTCAGAGAGATTTCTGTCCCTCCATTGAAAGTCTGTTAACCCACAACTCTGACAATTCATAAAGAGATCATAAAAAATAAATCCATATGAATCGAGCGGTTTAATCCAAATATCCTGAAGAGAACCGATCACTTTAAATGACGAAAAGATTGAATTCAAGCTTTTATCGCATATAAACATTGATCAGCGAACATAGAGCACTTTGAAACAGAAGCTCAATCGTACTTGCTTGACGCGCAAGAACAAACCTCATTGGCTCATGCTTGAGCTTCCGTTTACAAAATTCACTGATCAATGTTTATATGTGTATAAAAGCCCAAATGAAGTCTGTTCATCATATAAAGCGTGACCGAAATCTCTCAAATTTAATGAAAAAAAGTAGATGATGACTGTTTTTCATTTTTGGGGGTAACTTTCAAAACTTCTTTTCAAAAGCTTGAGTGTTCAGTTTTATATCTGACATGTTTTTATTCTAAATTTCTCTGTTTTCCAGAGAAAAACATTCCATGACACGGTTCTTTTTGGTCAGTGGTCTCTGCATAGGACGCTGCAAAAGAGTTTTTTTTTTTTGTACGTGTATGTGTTCACTCGTGCCCATCCGTATGACAACGATACTCTGCTGTTCTTTCTGAAAAAAAGAGGAACGTGTGGATAAGTTACTTTGCATATGTTTGCACACGACCGAATCCGTTATTTATTTGAAATAAGTCTATGTGATCTGATGATGTTTATTCAGACAGGCAGCAGCTCAGAGAGTGTGTGTTTGTTAAACATGATTATGGATGTGAGCGTTTATATATATATATATATATGTGTGTGTGTGTGTGTGTGTGCGCGTGCGCATGTCCACGTCTACTAAGAGCATGTGCATCAGAAAGCTACATTTGCATATTCAGATTTGGATGAAACTCCATAGGAAATTTCATTTATGTGACCGATTTGTCCTATTCGGCATAAAATGCAATATACTCGGATACAGTTGGGTTACGTGGAAATACATGAATATATTTAATAAGTTTGAACTGTTTGGTAAAATTCAGTGTGGAATGTTAACATTGCGCGTGTGTGATCTGTGAGATAACCGCTTGTCAATGCATGAGAGCTTTAGGGATGAAATCTATTTTTATACACAGTATATCAACTGTGGCAGATTGCAATGTTTAGGATGGTTCGTTTGTCGTATTGCACGCAAAGTATTAAGATTTAGATTCGAGTTTGTTTTAAAAATGGACTGAACACCTAAGCCGGAGATTCCTCAACAACCCGGAGCTCTTCAGAAGCCGAAATGATCAACGGAACGGGCGGAGATGAATAAAATCAAAGCTTTTGCCTTCAGACTCTCTTTATTGCATGGATCTGTTGAGGCAAAGCAGGAACTTGTCAATAAATGGATTGCTGCCTCGTAAACCATTTGGAGAAATCAAGCGACGGACTGTGACGGCAGACATAAAAAAAAACGGACACCGATAAATGACACCTTGTTAAAACATAAAATAAAAAAAGGCAAGAGGAAGACCTTAGGGAATATTTGTTCTGATCGTGGCAACTTTGGAGCACTGGTGATTTGCCAAAAGTCATTGGATTTGCCTTCTTGCTAAACATACATATAAACTTAAGTTTGATTTAATTTAACACAGATTAAGATTTTAAACAGCAGGTTCAACTTTAAAAAAGATGCTCCGTTTTGTTCCAATGAGCTAAAAAAGCTTTTTTTTTGTATATAAATGTTTCATTTCCCTGGATGTGTATCCTTGTTTTTCGCAGCATGGATTTGGTTTTCTATTCGTAACTGGGCCATGAATAATGATGAGATGCTCCAACAAATATGCTTTGTTCCAGAAAATCTTGTTGTGTCATGCAGCTGTTCTTGCAAATAGCATGCAATATAAGTCCTTGTTATAATTTGGACTGTAAAAAAATCATTTTGTTGAGTGTTTGGCAACTTTGGCCAGGTTTATACAACTGAAATTCATCACACTGCCTGTTTTTGGATACAGTTTCGGCACTGACAATTATTGAGGTTAAATTGAATCTGCCGCTGTGTAAATGGACCAAATGACCTCTGGGTTCACTGAACTCTTCAGACCGAGCGTGGAGAATCTCATGTTTGTGGATTTTGGTTCTGCGCTGTACTACAGTTATCTTCCTCACGCAGAGTGTGGCTTGAGCAGCAAAACCAGAGGAAGCTACGGTGTCATACTGCCGCTCGGATTCCTGTTTATGCAAAATTATGTTTGGGGAATAAAGAATGTAAAACCCCTGTTGATTTGGTCTGCTGTCCATCTTTATTAACACATTCATGTTAAAGAATTTCTCAAATTAAAGCATTCAAATAAATGTTACAATTTGAATATCCTAGCTCCAAAATTACAAACTATTTAGGGATGCACAATATATCGGCCAAGTTATAGTTGCCATGTTAGTTTTTAATGTTATCGTTATCGGCCCGATAAGAAAATTTGGCCGATATATTAAAGCCGATAAATAATGGATTATTTCCTTCAGTTGAGACACTTTAGATGCGCACTGTTTGCCGTGATGGTTTTAAAATATGATTGAAATGACCTCAAAAAGGAAAATACAGTTAAGTGCAACATGTGCTGTCATATAGGCTACATAACATTATAATGACAATATATCTGTGTGCTTGGGACATTTTGTTTTTTTGTGATCAGGCTCTCAAAAATTATTTAAAAAAAAATTGGATTTAGATTTATCAGCCAATATATCGGTAATCAGATATAGAGAATTATCGGGTATAGGCCAAAATCTCCATATCAGTGCATCCCTAATTTTCTTTAATTTGTACTTTTTATTAGTATTTTCTCAATCTTAGCAACTCTATCCAGAAACAAGACAAAAAACTTGACAAACTCACACAAAAAAAGCATGACAAAGTTTTTTACATTTTTTGGTAGTTATTTTTAAGCATTGTGATGTCAAAGGAATTTGAAACCCAACACTCTGTAGCACTGAATGTTCAATCTGTTTGAACTGTACTGTTAAAACTTTCACTCTCCAGTGTACCTTGGCAGCCTCTTCTCTATAAACGCAGCCATGCCCTCTTGTCTATCCTTTGTAGGAATGAGCTGAGAGAATGCAAAACATTCAGTCAAACCATGCACAAAAGCCACAACAAAGCCAAATTGTACAGATTTGATTCATATGGTTTATGTAACACACTCACCCTGGCGTAACACATTCCCTCAATAGCCATTCCTGAAGAGATGTCCACCTCAGAGCCTCGATTCATCGCTAATTTAGCCATTCGCACTGCAATCGGGGCCTGGAGAGGGAGGAAAGCGTGATAAGGAAAAATTTAAAGATTAGATTTTCATTTTCTAAAGGAAATGCGAGTAGCTTGTTGCATTTTCGCCAAGGTAAAAATATGGGATTTTTTTCCACACTGTTACAGTAATTTTTTTTTCTTCAAAAATGTTTGGGGCCAGTGAGAAAGAAAAGCAAGTATTTGAAATAGAACTCATTTGTATGAATGTAAAAGTATTTGCTGTCACTTTCGATCAATTTATTGCATCCTTGCTGAATAAAAGGATCAATTTCTTTCAAAATAAATCTTTGTCAACAATACAGGCCTCCGTTTATTATCTATCAGTGCAACTGTATCGGTTTATGACACGGTCACATAATCACGATGACACAGTTAAGTCAGGTGGACAGAAGTGCTGCTGACAGAAGTTATTGTGGCACGACATGTCAGAATGCCATTCTCACACTGACCTAAATAGGCCAACTTCATTTTAATCTAATTTAACGGCTTGTCGATCACTGAGAAAACCAGAAAAGCAGGATGTTCTCAAGGTCACACCTCACGTGAGAGTTTAGTACAGTACAGAAGATTCCAGTTCCACAACTCCACATGCCGAGTCATGTAATGACGATGATATGACCGATATTTGAAAGTTCACTCCAAAGGCAACATGTAAGAAGATCAAGCACTGGATCACGCACATGTCTTTTGTAATTACATTGTTTATGGAGTTAATTGTGTGCTCTGGACACTAGGGAAGACCTGAGCCAGGTCTGTCTTTCTTGAGGCCATACATATATTCATGGCTGGCATGTCATCTCGAGTCATGATGGGAGACTGTCTCCGTGACAGAACAGTGTCACATGATGCAAATGGGATTAAATCACAAGTACACCCAGTGAAATGCCTGTGGCTAGAGCTGTACTAGTATGAGAACAATTTCAAGAACACAGAAACAAACAAACATAAACATACATTTATATCTATGAGCAACACTTGTTAAATACACAGTGGAAAAACCCTGCAAAATTAGGCACACACACACATTCACATGGTCCAATTCACAAGTACTTCCACACCAAACTCATCCAACCATGTCTTTACGGACCTTGGACATTTATGACTGAGTCATTTTGGAATAGAAAAGGGCCTTTCCCAAACTGTTTCACAAAGTTGGAAGAATAGCACTGTTCAAAATGTCTTGGTATGCTGGAAGTAAGAGGCTTAGCCCAACCCTTGAAAAACAGCCCCACACCATTATGCCTCCTCCACCAAACTTTACAGTTGGCACAATGCATTTAGGCAGGTAACATTCTCCTGGCATCCGCCAAAACCAGACTCACCCATTAGACTGCTAAACAGAGAAGCGATGCTTAGCATTGTACTTGGTGATGTGAGGCTTGCATGCAGCTGCTCGCCCATGGAAACCCATTCCATGAAGCTCCCGCCGCACAGTTTTTGTGCTGATATTAATGCCAGTGGAAGTTTGGAGCTCTTCAGCTATGAGATCATCAGAGCGTTGCTCACTTTTACGCACCATACACCCGGTTCGCTCTGTGACTTTACGTGGTCTTCCGCCTCGTAGTGGAGCTGTTCACAAACGCTTCCACTTTCCAATAATGTCACTTACAGTTGGACCGTGGAAAATCTAGCAGGGATGAAATTTTACAACTGTACCAATGTACAATGCTTGAATTCACTGAGCTTTCCAGAATTTCACTGCATGGCTAGGTGCTTGATTTTATACACCTGTGGCAATTGATTGAAATGCCTGAATTCACAAATTAAGAGGTGTGTCTAAATACTTTTGTCAATATAATGTGTATATAAATTGTGTAGTTTGTCATTTCTTGATTGCTATGCAGTGTTTCATGCGTAGGGTAAATTTTCCTGTCTATAATGATGAACAGTTCCGTATGCGGTGTGCAACACCCTTTGAACTAAGCAAATACACTCCTGAAGATCTGAGATGGCTGAGTACCTTGTGAAGTCCACTTCACAGGACACTGTCAGAGTGTAACACATAGTGTTGGAGTGTGCTCACAACAGAAGAGAGTATAATTCAGCGAGACAGTAGCAGAGGCGAGAAAGGGTCTCAGACTGAGAGAAAAAGTAAATAATGGAAATGTCCTACAGGCTCACCTGAGGCAGGATCTCTCGTGCAAGACTAAGAGCCTCTTTGTGGGCCGCGTCTCTCGTCTGGTTCTGTGGTACGGAGCGGTTGACCAGCCCCAACTCTGCAGCCTGTTCACCCCCGACACGGCGTCCTGTGAAAATCAGCTCCTTTGCCATGGCAAAGCCCACCGTCCGGGGCAACCTTTGACTGCCTCCTGATAAACACAGAGAAATGATGATTTACTTATGGCGACGTATTACTCTCATTTTACTTAAATACATATGCCACAACATTTGGTTATTTGTGTTATTTTAATTTCAATTCTTCAAAGTTCATTATATTAGAAAATAATTCTAGCAAATCTTTTTTTTTTTTTTATGAAAAAACATAATTTGGAGGTACGTTTGTTTCAGCCTGTTTTGTTTTGTTTTCCCCAATATTGATCATGCTTGTCGTTTCAAACATGTTTGACTTTGCGGAACACAAAAGAAGCTATTTTGAAGAATGTTGGTAACCAAACAGTTTTGGTGACCATTGACTTCCACTGTGTATGGACAAAAAACACCAAGACATTTCTCAAAATATCTTCTTTTATGTTCCATAGAAGAAAAAGGCATACAAGTGCATTTTTTTTTTTAATCTGTATAGACCAATATTTTTTTTATTATTGTGTTAAGGCAAGACACTACAGTTAAAAACATGTTTTTTTTCATGCAGTGGTCAATTTTGAGATTTTGAGCTATTTGGCTTTTCATAACTTGTCTTTTTTCAAACTATTAGAAAGAAAACATCAGAAATACACTATTTCATTTTATTGCACTCGTATCTATTTGTGTCCGTAGATTTCAATACATATCTTTACGGGGCGTTTTATCGAAATGTGTTTTTCTCATGCATAGAGCCATAAATCTGAAAATCAGAAATCTCACTTCAGTAGCACTTACATAAATGTATCTACATTCTAAAGGTTACAGAGGGTTTGGTTCATATATAATTTGCCTGATTTGATGCATTTTATTCCGAAAAACATGGTGATTTGTAATCTGGATGTTGACAGTATTTTCTGATTTAGTTTTAAAACATTTAACTTTAATATGTCAACCAAATGAAATAATGTTCAGACTTCTGCTCTTGAAATGAATGCAAATTATTACACATTTAACTAGATATTAGATATGCCTCATTTGCATATTCAGACATAACATTTCAGAAAACTTCTACTGCAATCTTAATGTAATCAATCATCTGGGGAAGTATGGTGATATCTATTAGTTTTTTATGCTAAAATTTTACCCTATTCAACTGGTGTGTGTAAGTTACGTAATGTTGAAATTTGTTTCAATTATAATCCAATACAGAGATTGTATAAGGTTCTTAACTTTTGCAAGGCACTGCTGTTTCACTCTCCAATTGCGTCGTTCTTTCTGTTAACTTCCTGTTTATCCGTCTCTCTTCTGTAATGGGACTGCCATCTAGCTGTCTGCTTGTCTTATTATTTCAGGTCGCTCTATCTATTCATTTATTTTTCTCACCAGCCCCTGGGAGTAATCCTCTCGTAGTTTCAATCAGGCCCATCTGCGCAGAATGTGCTGCAAAACACACACACAATCACAGACAAAGGTCAGTTGAAGGACCCAGCCTTCTCACGCCGTGACCGACGAAATTCCCCGGTCCGTGACGCGCCAAACAGAATGACTACAAATCACGCAACCCCACACCTGCACCATCAGCAGCTGTGATACCTGTCGTGATCTCCCCTCAGAAGGTCAAGCCGCTCACCTGCAGTGCGAAGGTCACACGCCAGAGCCAATTCCAAACCGCCCCCGAGAGCAAAGCCGTCCACCGCCGCAATGGTTGGCATGGGCAGCGCAGCTGGCACATAATGGACACACACACACCAATCAGACAGGTCATAGATCACATTAATGAGAGAAGCTTTCAAACAGCTGGACCTCTCCTGAAACACTCGACTGAATTTGTCAAGTGCAGACAGACTGATAGAGAGGGGACACAATGAAAATCTGGGATTCAAAAGGAAACCTGAAAATAACACAGTTACCATTTGAAAATATTCAAACAAAAATCTACCATACAGTTCAGTTGAGAACAAATGGTTTTAGTTACTATTCATACTGTTCAAAAGTTTGGAGGTGGTAAGAGTTTTTGGAAGTCTCTCTGTAAGGATGCAGTAATAATAACGGTAATAGTATCATTTAAAATGTTCTGTTTTAATACATTTTAAAATGTAATTTATTCCCATGATCAAAGCAGAGTGTCACATGATCCTTCGGAAAACATTCTAATATGATTTGATGCTCAAGAAACATTTCTTATTATTATTATCAATGTTGAAAACACTTCATATTTTTGTAGAAACCGTGATACATTTTCAAAAGAAGTTCAAAAGAACAGCATTTATCTGAAATAGAAATCAATTGTTTTAACGTACAGTAAATGTCTTTACTGTCACTTTAAAAAAAAATATGACCCCCCATATTTCTTATAAATTAGGAAATATTTTCAGTTTCATCTGGTTCAATTTTGAGCTTGACAAATGCTGTCAACAAACAATACATGTAAAAATTGAGAAAATGGTTTAAGCAATATTTGTCTTCCTGTCATGCTTTAGAAAGAATCAAAATGATGTCACTTCCTGGGTGACGCAATTTTATGCACAAAATGCGAATTTTATTTGTAATAAGAGAAAATCCTGCAGTCACTGGAATTGGTACACAGATGAATATATTTGTAATTTTTAAACTTAGTCGATATTTAAAAAAAAATTTTTACAAAAACGAAACTGAAGAAAATGCTTCAAAATATCAGAAACTCAGAAAATCATGTTAACTTTTCAAAATCGTTTTACTCAAACTGTTATGCTGATAAAATTTTGTTTTCCTTTTTTTTTTTTTTTTTAGAAGCATTTCACCCCACTGTATACACACTCATTTTCTTTATTTTTGATTAAACATGTAGAAAATTATATAGAGAAGGTTCTTTATTGCTTATAAAAACAGCTGCATTTCCCAAAAACGTTATTTGCATGAGTTTGCAAAAGCTGAGGGCATTGAGGGAAAATGAGCTTTCTGTGAGTTTATTATATCCAATCACTCTCCCCTCCTCCAGCCATAATCATATTTGCAGCTGGGAAACATTACCTTTTCAGTGCAGCGCTATCAGAATTCAGAGTTCTGTATCATTATACTACTGCACTTTATGTGGAGGATTAGTCATTTTGCAATATTCATGAGAATCATTATCTTCATGTCTCACCGATGTCACTCATTAGTGATCGCAGGCCATGTACAAACAGCTCTGCCTCAGGATTACTCATCTGGGCTCTCTCTTTAAGATCTGCTCCTGTTAACACACAAAAAGACTAATTATGGCATATGCAAATATCTGAATACTGATACAGTATTCCTTACACAAACCTGCACAAAAGACTCCGGGTATCAAACTCCTAAAGATCACCACGCGAACTGCTGCGTCATGATGTATCGATGACACCAGCTCTCTCATCTACACAGAAAATGACAGATACTGATGCATATAGACAGAGAAAGATACAACTCAAGATATTGATTTGAGGCAGAATTCGGGGAGAAATATGCCCTTTTTATTTTTCTCTTTTTCTTTATTTATTTAAGGCCTGACACACTTTTGCCAGACATTCTAATGAAAAACTGATGAAAAAGAGTTCTTATTCTACTTTGTGGAAACAGACAGAAGAAAATGAACAGAAATGGAACATCCACAAATCAAGTGAAGTTAATATTTAAAAACCATAACAGCGATTGGGTGCATCTTGAAGTTATATCTTACATTCTTTGTCATTTATTTATTTATTTACATCACAAATGGTCATAAAAAGAATGATGTCTTGTAATATGTGTGGTGGAAATTTAAAGCACCAGTAAAATTATTGAGCTATATCATCATATGGGTCAAATTACAACAAAATAGCATTTTTACACATATTAAAACCATACATTTATAAAGAAGTTTGATGCTGTAGGACAGGGGGTTTTCTGCACACACAAACACACGATGGCCGACTCACCTGACTCACAAACACGCGACCCAGAGAGTTCCGCGCTCTCTCGCGACACATCAGCACTTCCACTATACCTAACCAGACAAGAGACAAAGAGAAATTAACGGTTTCGGTTAATTAACCTACGGTTGCGGTTCTCAACGGGTGGGTGGCAGGTCTGTTCCGATCACAGACCACACAGAAAAATTATGCCAAATATAAAAAGTAAGTTACTGCACTCATGGCATGACTGGGGCTAAAGTCTTTACAAGGGATGTGATGACGCATTAAACATTCTTGTAATAGCCTAGTTTGTTTATGCTGTAAAGGTTTGGTCACATTAGCAAATTATCTGTGAAATTTCTGCGAACTTTTGCTGACAATACAGATCCATTGTCTACTGTTAATATTGTTGTGATGTATGAAGCACAAATCACACAGAAGTCGATTTCAAACCAACCAGCTTTCTGTTGGTTAACGCGTGACAAGCTTTTGCTTGTTGTGAAATCTGCATTGGGAAATATTTCACCCTGGTGTGAAATTCCCTGGAAATTCCCAATAGTGTGGATTCCTGTTGAAACTTGCCGAACAACACTAAATCCTGCTTGGCACTGTAAATCCTGCTTGCAGCTATATTCATTGTCTTATTTCTAACATGAAAACTCTCTGAGAGTTTAGCATGGTAATGGATATGACAATGTTAATGTATTTGGTCTTGACGGAATAGATCTGCTACACTGCTGCTGCTGGAGTTTTTTTGTTTTGTTTTTTGGTCTACTGAAACTTCTTGGAAATATATTTTGTAGTGTTTCGTCAGCAGAACAATCCAAACACACATTAAATAACAGTAATAACACTGAAGAGATGTATTTCCATCCCTCACAGCCTCGATTTCATTCCTGTTAAAAAATCAAAGATGGCGCTGATGTGAATAAGGTCTATAGAATGCATGAAATTACCCACAGCAGATCTATACAGGTGGAGCTGGGGAGGTGGTGGGTTTCTGAAAGCGCACTGCAAACTGCTATGGAAAACACTGACAGAGTATTTGAATGTTGAGCAGTGAGTTCACTGGCTGCTAATGCATCATAAGCCAATCAGCTGTGCCATGTAGAAAAATATGTGATTGCTAGCAGAATGAGTTAAAGACCTATCAGCCAGTGCCATCTAGAGTTTTATGATCATGACAGAACTTTGTATTCATAGATAGATAGATAGATAGATAGATATTCATATTTATACACTTTAATGGTTAATAATTAATATTAGGTATAATGTTGTTTACTTTCACACAACAAAACATTTTATGTGTTGGATCGCCAAGCAAAAAAACAGTTGAACCACTGAACTACAAGATATTACAAGATATAAGAGTAATATTATTTTCTGTTATAACTTTAAATCTCCAAACTAAACTACCCTTCATAGTTCCTTACAATAGGCTACAGGCTTGTTGAAGGAATACGGAAGGTAATTAAGCACACCAGTGTCAATGAATATGCAACTTATTATGCACTGCATTTCAATAAAGACTTGATATCATTTCCTGAAGACTAAAATAAAATAAACAGCATAAGTCACTTTCGTTTTCAGTTTTGCTAAGTTACGTTAACGGCACAAATACGCCTGTAAGATGTAGACAGGTGTGTGTGTGTG
>JAPMNU011387666.1:0-16247 GCA_029874995.1 Alburnus alburnus
ATATATATGTGTGTGTGTGTGTGTGTGTGTGTGTTATTTTATGTATTATTATTATTATTATACATGTGTTTTTAATGTATATATTTGCACATTTGTGTTCATTTCATTTAATTTATTTATAATATTATTATTATTTGTATTAGTAGTAGTTATACGTTTCATTGCATATGTTTACATATGTTTGTGTATATTATTTTGTGTATTATTATTATACATGCGTTTTAATGTAAATATTTGCATATATGTGTGTATATTATTTTATGTATTATTATTACTATTATTATACATGTGTTTTATTTCCATATATGTGTGTATTTAATTTTTATTTATTTATAATATATTATTATTATTTGTAGTAGTACTATACTATACTATACTATACTATACTATACTATACTATACTATACTATACTATACTATACTAGTAGTTTTTTATTGCATACGTTTGCATATATGTATGTGTATTTTATTTATTTATTAGATATTAGTAGCAGTTATGCATTTTATTGCATATGTTTGTATATATGTGTGCATATTATTTTATGTAGCCTATTATTATTATTATTTTTATACAGTATATATCACTTTCAGTCACACAATGTGCAGTTATAAACACTATTATAGCGCATTAGAAGCGGTCGCTGTAATGTATCGTCTCTCCATTAGGCTTCGCTGTAGCGCAAACACACACACGTAAAACACCCGAGAAGAAGAACTACAGGAAGCTTGTGTTTGTGGCCATGTGAGTCGCATGCTAGAGGTGGAAAATAAACCCAGGCAATCCTGAATTACTTAATTTAAACAAGTAGTTTTAAACGTCATCATGTCATCTTTCTTTATAAAGAAAAGGGTAATCTCTGCGGCTGTCAACAAAGGAGATTTAAAAAGAAAGGTGCAATGAGAAATGAGTTTGTATTTATCTTTTCAGCTTTCATACTGTTATTTTAAACTTTTTTTCTTTGATATTGTAAAAATATTAACATATATGTATATCACTGTTAGAGTAATGCAGATGATGGCAAAGGGAGATCAAAAAAGTTCAATAAACGAGCGGATGAAGAGATATCGAGCGACTCGGAAAATGAAAGGTAACTGTCCTAACGTTACTGCAGTGTGTGTGTGTGTGTGTGTGTGTGTGTGTGTGTGTGTGCTGGATGAACTCTTATGTTTTACTTCAATAAAATCAAATCACATATGGCATTTCTTCTGCAGTGCTCAACCAAGCAGAAAACAACAGGACAATGAAGACGACGAGATCGAGGAGACTCCGCAAGAGAAGAAACTTCGCCTGGCCAAACTTTACCTAGATCAGCTGAGAGATGAAGGTGTGTAAGATCATCATCATCATCCACACGAGACTCAAACATTCCCACTGTTTCCTCAACCCGTGTTCTCTGCTGTCTTTGACAGAGGATAAGAAAGCTGAGGAAGAATCATTTGAAGCGGATCTCATAGCTGGAAGACTGCAGGATGATCTGGTAAATCCACTGGTTTTCTTCACAAACTTATCGTTTGCTATTCGATAGCCTAAGTGTGGTAGACAGTGTGATGTCACACTTTTAGCTCATTTATTCAGAAAATCCTTTCAAATGTTGCATCAGATGTTTTTGACAGCATTACTTGTCAATTAAATTTCTAACTTAAAGGGATAGTTCACCCCAAAATTAAAATTCTGTCATTAATTATTCTCCCTCATGTCATTCCAAACCCATAAGACTTTCGTTCATATTCAGAACACAAATGAAGATGTTTTTGATGAAATCTGAGAGATTTCTGTACTCTCCAATTTCAAGGCGCATAAAGGTAGTGAAGACATCTTAAAAGCAACCCATGCGACTCCAGTGGTTTCATCTCATGAAGAGACACAAGTGCTTTACCACTTTATTTACAAAATATAAATCTCTAACGCATGAGAATGACAGAATTTAAATTTTTGGGAGAATTAACCATTTAAAATGGTTTTAAAATCTGTTGATTTTTACTAAAACTGTTATTTTGGAGGACGTTATATATGGCTACACTGAGTGCACAAAATTGTTTTTATTCATCCTCCACAGCTTGAACAGAAAGGCAAACTACAAAGGCTTATAGCCAAAGACGTGAGTTATGTTCTTCATAAGCTGCTGTGCACATACTATACCTTTAATTATTTGCCACTGTTACTTCAGTATGACATCACGCTGACGTCTCCTCTAGCTCATAGCTCCAGACCCAGAAGAGGTCAGGTTGTTGAGAGGACACAAACTCTCTGTCACATGTCTCGTCATCACCCCGGATGAGAAATACATCTTCTCTGCAAGCAAAGACTGCTCAATCATCAAATGTGAGTGACAGGTCAACTGCGCTATGCTTTAACGGTCTACATTTCGACTGAGTTGACGTCAGTGCTTGTGTTGTAGAGTTTGTTCTTCTGAGTGAGTGCTGTATATGATCTGCAGGGGAGGCGGAGAGTGGAAAGAAGGTGCACAAGATTGCAGGAGGACGGAAGGGAACAGAGGAGCGTCACGTGGGACACACCGCTCATGTCCTGTGTATGGCCATATCATCTGACGGGAAATACCTGGTGAGAGGAGATGTGCTAGTGTTGTTCTGCTGGGATTCACTGGCTCATATTATTTATCACAGCTTTCTGCCTTAGAATTACACTGGATTCATTTTTATTGCCATGCACTAATATTTTCATCCCCAAGATAACAATTTATTGAAATTCAGTAATGTTTTTGATAAGTTCTATAAATGTTTCAGACTTTTGTATCTGTGTATACACTACTGTTCAAAAGTTTGTTCTTTTGAATTTTCTATGCATCAACTAATCCCCAAAAAACTTCATGGTTTCCTCAAAAATATTATAGAGCACAATTGTTTTCAATATTGATAATAATACATGTTTCTTAAGCAGAAAATCAGCATATTAGAGTGATTTCTGAAGGATCATGTGACACTGAAGACTGGAGTAATGATGCTGAAAATTCAGCTTTGCATCAGAAGAAAAAAATACATTTTAAAATGTATTCAAATAGAAAACAGTTTAAATAGTAAAAATATTTCACAATATTACTGTTTTTACTGTATTTTTAATCAAATAAATGCAGCCTTGGTGAATAGAACAGACTTGAATCAAAAACATTAAAGAAATCCACTTATCCATCTCATGTCTATTATCATATATGCATTTAATCATTGTATATTTGTGGATTGCATTGTATCAGAGTTATTAGAATAATTTGACTGTTTTTTGTGCTTTTTTTATGTTGGTGTTTTTGTCAATTTATTGAAAACACAAAGTTGGATGCAATTTAATTGGTACTTTTTTTCTTTATTTTCTAGGCTAGTGGGGACATGAATAAACTGGTCATGATCTGGGATCCAGTGACATGTAAACATCTGTACAAGTTTGTAGGACACAGAGGCGCTGTATCAGTGAGTACAGGATCTCTTATGGACACGTGCATTCTCTGACCCGAGTTTGTTTTTAATGAATCATTAATGACTTTAGATCAGGGGTGTCCAATCCACTGTCCTACATTCTAATCAAGGTCTTCAGACACACTAGACACTTCCTCTGCAGGACGTCGGCCCTCCAGGAGCAGGATTGGACACCCCTGTTTTAGATGATGGGAAATTCCTGTACTGTTTATACTCATTCGACTGAATTGAACGAAACGCTTCTGCTTCCTCCACAGGGTTTAGCCTTTAGACGAGGGACTCATACCCTTTACAGCGCGTCACATGACCGCTCAATAAAAGTGTGGAGTGTGGACGAGAACGCTTATGTAGAAACCCTGTAGGTACACCAGCTGATATGAGTATTATAATAAGAAACAACTGTACTTGCTCGTTACTCACAAGGTTCATTTGTGTTTATTCGTCAGGTTCGGCCACCAGGACATGATCACTGGGTTGGACTGTTTGAGCAGAGAGAGATGTGTGACCGCAGGAGGACGGGACAGAACAGTGCGAGTGTGGAAAATTGCAGAAGAATCACAGCTTGTCTTTCACGGACACGAGTGAGTTTGCAGTTGTGACGTACCGTTCTAGCGTTGTGAACTCAAAACTTCCTCTATTAAAGCAAGAGTTTGGGCTTAGCTACATCAGCAGTTATGATTTAATTCATTTTGCCATATCTAAGAATGATTTCTTTTCACATTCTTGTATGTAATCATGTCCTCTGTCTGTCTGAAGGGGCTCCATTGATTGTGTCCAGCTTATTAATGAAGAACACATGGTCACTGGAGGAGATGATGGGTAAGACTTTGGCTGTGTCTGAAATCGCCCCCTATACCCTCATTCACTATTCCCTACGTTACTACACTAATATAATCCACTTGAAGGAGTTAGTGAAAACGAGCGAGTGAATTCGGACACTGAGTGCTCCGGAAGATGAAGAGATTTATCTTGAACTCTGTCATGGAATCTATCTATAAACCTTAATTAAACAATTTAATAACCAATTAAAAAGGAATTTATACTTGTATGATATTACGCTGTACCCACATTGGTTTGGAAAATCTGGTGAGACTCAGGAATTCATTCGCACGTGACTCTCACAGTGCATTATGGGTATTCTCTAGCCGTTGAGTGTACGTCGGTTGTACACTCGTTATTGTGGTGCATTGTGGGATTGAATGAGTGCGCACGATAACGTCCACTATAGTTTCGATCTCCACTACAAATGGCTGTCCCGTCAAATAGTGCCCCATTTAAGGGTATAGAGGGCGATTTCAGACACAGCTTTTTCAATTCAGCTAGATTTTTTAAAGAGTGCATAACTTTCATTAATAATAAGCTTTATGCTACACAATTGCATTTACTCATGTTTTTACCAGTGTTGTTATTGTTAAAACTAAAACTATTAACAGACGTTTTTGGTCATTGTAATAAAAATGAAATAATACTTCATATTAAAAAACTTAAAGGTATAGCGGAGGATTTTTTTACTTCCGGGTGGATACCCTATACTATTGGTCCTCCTAATTGTCAATCATTCTGGTGAATCAATCAAACTTTTCAAAAAGTGGAGAGGGCGGGACTTATCTAAAATTCGGAAAGATCCTCCGCTATACCTTTAAATGAACATTTAAAATTTTGCCTTGTATCTAACTGAAACAAGTTAAGCTGAAAAAAAATAATAATAATAAAGCTGAATATAAGACAATATATAGCAAATTTAATAAAAAGGAAAATGCATATAACAAAATGACTAAAACTTAAACTTAAAAACTAATTCAAATTACGAATACAGTATATACTATAATTGTATACAAATAATGCTTAAGCAACACTGATTTTTATGCTCTATGGAAGCAGATCATTTATCCTGAGATGATAAATATCTATAGAATGAATTTACACATTGTGAAATTTGTTATATTACTGAAATATTAACTAAAATCTCAGGAGGTATTTCAGTAAAAGGATTTTGGTTATCAAAAAACTTTAGAAATCCATGCTTTAATGCATAAGTGATGAAATGTCTCCCTTCTGTGGTTTTGTCCAGCTCTATTTCTATTTGGACGGTTAATAAGAAGAAGCCGGTGAGCACAGTGAAGAAAGCCCACGGTAGCCATGGCAACACGGGTCTGGAGCAGCCATACTGGGTGTCGTCTGTGGCGGCGCTGCACAACTCCGACACCGTGGCATCAGGTGCCTCAGGTGCACACACACACACACACTCTCACAGGAAACAAACCCAGTGCACTTAAATCTACAGCCGCCCACAAACTCACATTTGCTTTTTTGTCTCACACACAATTACCCTTAAGTACAAATATTACCATCATAATCTATCCTCGTTCCACTTTTACCTTGTCCACAAAGCACTCCGCCTGCTGTATTTCCATACGAGACTGCTCTCTAAACACCTGATTATCATCAACATCATTGTTTTCCCTCCCCAGGCTCCCATAATTCCGCAGTGCAGCTGTGGAAGTGTGGGCAGGGATTCAGAGGCCTGGAGCCGCTCTTCAGCGTCCCTGTGGTGAGCAGGACAGATCCATACAGCTCTAATAGACGGGTTACTGTCCGTCTGCTATTGAATCACATCCTTTTGTGTGTGTGGAGAAAGCAGCATACTTCATCTGGAGAGGATGAATAATGAATCAGTTCATAATTCCACTATTTTTCAACTGCACATGATGTCTCTTACAGTAACCTGCAGTATAACGAATGTTAATCATTTCTCTTTTAGACTGGATTTGTGAACAGTCTGAAGTTCTCAAACTCTGGGAAGTTTCTTGTGGCGGGAGTTGGACAGGAGCACAGGTGAAGTGTTTTTAAGAGTAGCTGATTGACACTGATTATTTTTAATGTTGTGCCGTTTGCAAAATTGGCCAATCATTTTGTCAGTCAGTGGTGCGCATTTTCTGTTTTCAAATATTCTTTAGTAAATTGAAGTTTACTAAAGAATTTTTTATGCAATTTTGTATGCATTTTATCAGTGGTTTAA
Organism: Alburnus alburnus; assembly: GCA_029874995.1. Lineage (NCBI taxonomy): Eukaryota > Metazoa > Chordata > Actinopteri > Cypriniformes > Leuciscidae > Alburnus > Alburnus alburnus. The sequence continues at coordinate 6,446 of JAPMNU011387666.1, forward strand.
TTGAATGGGATATATCAATCTTTTATCACATACTGTTTTGTGGCCTAGTATATAGTAGGGAAGTGTGCAATTTCAGATGCAGCCTATCAGCCATTGGTCTCTAAGTTTTAGTAACTATTAATATCATATTGATAGTATTGGTCATTAAAAACCCATATCCTGCACATAATATGATTTTGATCTTCTGTAGGAGGTTTATTTTGCTATCAGTCATCTTGATAAAAAGTTGAGTTCAGCTAATAGTCACTAAAGGTTACTCGAAGGTAGATGGATAACCTTCTATTAATGTATTAATAATATAATACATTAAAATTTGTATTCATTTATTTTTTACTTACTAAATTTATTCAAGGCCTGATTTTATGCAGTAACATTGTACTACCCCTAGATGGCAGTAATCTGAAGTGAATTGATCCTATGTGTGTAGCATTTATACATTTCGTTATGTTGACATTCTTTAGCTCAGTGTGTCCTGTTTTGTTCTGTCTTTTTCAGGTTGGGCCGATGGTGGAGAATAAAGGAAGCTAAGAACGGACTGTATATCATTCCTCTGAAACGACAAGCGAAAGAGCAAGAAGTGGTCCAATAATGGGGCCTGATCTAGGATTTGAATTTGGTATCGGAGAACTTTTGGTTGCCTTTTTGTTTTCTTTACATGTCAGAAGATGTAAAAAAGAAGCTTTTGATTAAATTTCTATTGTGTTTATCTTTTTCGCTTCTTTTGTCTACAGCTCTATATACAAGCACAAATTTGTTATTAGTGGTAGAGTCTACATGTAAACTCAAATGAAATAATGTATTTATTGATTGGTAGAGGAGTGGTGTGAGCCAAAAGAAGACTTCAGTGATTTATTTTTTAAAAAGAATTTATTTACATATATTACAAGTATAACACTGACTGGTTCACCAAAATTCACATTAAAACATCTGTATTGTTACCTACTTTTTTCCCCAAAACTGACAACTAAGAATTTAATGCAAGTTCAAAAAAGGGAAATACATAATATAGTTAGTTTTTTCCATCTTGCAATGACACCTAAACTAATCAATGAGGACCGAACGTGAGACTTTATACCACAACACTAAAAAGACAAACTCATCTCCAAATGAAATTGGACTATTTTACCACCGAACTAAAACGAGAAATCGGTTACAGTCTCCCATTTACTGAGAATACAGCATCTAAAATCACATACCCTGGGGTACATAAAACAAATCATAATATATTTTGTGCAAGTCTCATTGGTGATCAAGGTCCTGTGGTTGTAGTAATCACGAGACTGAAACATTCGTTTATCATGCCTTCCCCCAACGACGACTCGCTGAAGACCAACGAAATACAGTTATAAAGACTGAGAAATCAAAGTCTACTGTTAACATTACTTAAGACTAGTCAACATCTTTTGTAGTGTACATAAATAAAGGGCACATATGGCCAAGTCTAGTTGCAGCGTCATGTTTCTTCAAAACAACTTCCTTTCCCTTGTCAAGTGGCTTTAAATTTACTAGACTAGCACATTGGCACATGGATTTATAATCACATTTACAATGGTCCTTGTCCTTTCAAAACCCTTGATCATAAAGAATAGCTTTATTGTGTAACTGAAAGACAAAAACATGCTTGGTCAAGATAGAGGTGACCACGGGATCATTTGGGACACCATCAAGAATGATGCATAGGTGTCCAGGATAAAATAATCTGAGATTGACTCAAAATATTTGATTAGAGTATCAAATAAAGAGCACAAGTCTACGAAATTGCATTCAACTCCTGATTTTGATGATGTGACATAAAATTGGCCCCATCTTGCTTAAATGCGTCTTCACAACGATGATGTCGTAGAGTCCACCACTTCTCGCCCGTTACACACAGTTGGTACTATAGTAGAGGCTGAAGCTGTGGAAAAAAGATAATTGCAGTAAAGGAAATGATCAATAACCATTAGCTGAAGCTTTAGGAGTGAATGTGGCTACCTTGTGAGTAGGTGGAGCTCGGTGCGGTGACTGCCGTGGAGAATCGGTTTTCTTTGGCCCTCAGAGTGGTCACATTCTTCTGCGGCTGGAAAAGGATGATGTGGATCTTGGGGGCGAAGAGGCAGCCGAGCACCACGGAGCCGCTCAGACTGACGGAGATGCACATGGTAGTGGTCTGCACCTGTACAGGGATAAACCGGATTCAACATGTTCAGATAAGTGTATCATTCAACCTGGCTCACAACAGTTTGTTACCATACACAATGAATGTCATGAACGCCAGCCTTGGTCAGATTTCGGTGCAAAATGAAAAGGAAAGAACATTTTATATTTTGAATGAACAAATGAAGACTAAAAATAGGCTTTATTTTCTTTAAGCAAAATATAATATGCTAATTCTTGAATTTGAGGTTAAATAGGACCGGTTTTTGATTGAACTATGTTCTGTATTCATTGCCTGAATAAGTTCTGTGTTGGTAGCTTTGTAAAGTGATGATATAAGATAACTCCCAAGCACTTTGATGTTTACCATGGTCCAAGTGATTATTAAATGCATGTACCATTGTATTTACATTGGTACTTCAAAGAATGCAATGGAGAGATATTATCATAATATCGTGTACAAATAACATGAGGTAATACCAAATTAAAGGTGCTGTATGTAATATTTTTGGCTGAACTAACGCATACAAATACTATGTTTGCAGACATTTAGGAAAAATTTTAAGTTCACATACTCGTTTCTCTCTAAAAAAAAAAACAATGCTAGAGCCAGTTATTCACCTTTGAAATGTGAGTTCAGGTTGGAATGTCAGACTGCATCTGAAATCGCATACTTCCCTACTATATAGTAGGCGAAAAAAAGGAGTCTTTCCGAATTCACAGTACTCATAAAAGAGTCGTCGAGCAGTACCCGGATGACCTACTACTTACGACGAGATTCTAAAGTGTGCATATAATGGACACTTTACTATCCCATGAGGCCACGGGAGAGGATTTATGAATGGAAGTGAAGCAATGTAACTAACGCTGGAAGGTCACATGACAATGACAACATGGATCCAGATTACATTCATACTACACACATTAAGAGCATACTTTTTTTTAGCGGTCATGGAGTTATTACTTATTCAATATAAGCACCTACTCAAGAGTATGCAAATTCAGACGCAGCCTCTGTTTTTGTTTTGGTCTGTGAAATCCCACCCAATAGTATTTCGACACCCCAGGGATGCCAGTTGGCGGAAAACACAGCATATTGCAATCATGGAAGCCAGCGAACTAACTGGGTCAGAGATTTCAGATTCTACCCGATCTAAAAAGCCTCGGCATCTATCTATAAATCAACTGATCAACTTGAGGCTTGTCGCCGTCGAGTCTGAGGAGGAGGGGCGGGGAAACAACTCTCCCAAATATTTTGAATTTGTACTGTAGTACCCATTTCAACCTCTAGCTGTCAATTTAACATACTGCACCTTTAATAATTTGTCTTAGTGTATGGCTGTACATATGTATGACCTGAACCATCTAATTAAGGTCTTACTAGGCATACTAGAAACTTCCAGGCAGGTGTGTTGAGTCAAGTTGGAGTTAAACTCCACAGGACAGTGGCCCTCTAGTAGCAGGATTGGAAACCCCTGGTGTATGACATCAAAGTACAGCGGGAGTGATACCTTTCGAATCAATCTCGAGGTACTTTGATGTCATGCTCGATTGGTCTGTGCAGCCTACTTCAAGTTGAAAACCTAAAGTCTTCAAGATCGCTTGAAAAGCATAGGCATTAGTGTGGAAGCAGGTTGGAAATAAACTTTACAGGACATTAGGTGTCCAGGAGCAGGATTGACGACCTCTGGTTTATTCAGACTGAGAACCTCCCAAGCCAAAAATCAAACTATTATAGTGGTGGAATAAATCTTTGCCCTGACACTTAATCTTTAGGTATTGCCTCTTCTCTTCTTCCTCCAAAGGTTAACTGGCTGATACTACATAGCACTCCAGAACTGATATTGACAGCACCAAAATGATATAATTGTCTGGTATAATAACTGGTATAATTCTCTGTGGATATAGTGTGTTTGTGTTGTAAAACGATTTGCTGTTGCAGTGCAGGGATTGCCACTCTTAGCCAGGGGGCATTCTTGATGACCGTGTCTACAATGAAACTAACAGAGCTCTGACATCTCTCACCCCACAGCGATGAGAGTCCTGATAACATGCGACAGGCAGCCCTCATCCCTCAGATAGTGCTACTATATCGACTAGACATTCACATCACTGTATGTTTGAGCTGGCACACTGAGTTTGTCTGGTTATGAGAGCCGGAGGCCAGCTCTAAAAGTAATCTCCTGTTTGGTGTCATGACTTGCAGAAAACCTCAAGACTGAAATGAGTCTTGAGTTATGAGTTTTTGGCATATCTTTCGACTGCTTCTGTCTTCTGAAAAAAGCAAAATTTCAAGGATGTTTTGCCTTATGGTAATAGGGTATTCACTGCATAATCTAATAAACTCAAATGTATTACATTTTACATTTACAGTTACATTTCAGCAGAAATCTGTTTGGGTCAATGTATGGAGGTTCATGAAGTATCTCCTCTTTAGCATAAGAATCAAAGACAATCTTGCATAGCCACTACTGGCATAAATTCTGGTTAATTTTGCAGCTTGTTCTGGCTAGGAACTGTGCACATAAACAGGATGTTAGATCATTGCTTTTTTTTCTTTATGTGCCTTTTGGTTCCCACCCCTTGCCATGGAGTATCTCCAACACAGCACATTGTCTCCCTAATGCAGGGTTCTTCAATTCTGCTTTTGGAGGCCAACTGTCCTGCAGAGTTTCGCTCCTACTGTAATCAAACACATCTGAATCGCCTTATCAAGCTCTCTGGGATTACTAGAAACTTCCAGACAGGGGTGTTGGGGCAATTTAGAACTAAGGAGTAGGACTGGACACCCCTACCCCTAATCAACACATGATTCAACTTATCAGTTCATAAATAAAGACTCCAAAACCTGGGTGCATTAGATAAGGGAGACATCCAAAAAGTGTATTCTTGGGAGTACTCCAGAACCACGGTTGGGAACAACTAAAGTAGATGATATCACTACAATAAACTGGCATGTACCTTCAAACTTGTTTCTAACTATGTATCCTACTTACTCTGTAGTCACTGGCAGTGACGTAGAAGATGGGCTGGAAGGCCAGCCAGATGATGCAGGTGGTGTACATGGTGAAGCCGATGAACTTGGCCTCGTTGAAGTTCTCTGGACATTTCCTGGTCTTGAAGGCATAGAAGGTGCAGAGGATGATGAGGATGCAGTTGTAGGTGAGGGACACCAGCATGCTTGAGTCCAGGCTGTTGCATTTCAGAGTCACCACATCTCTTCGATCTGGACCCACCTCTTTCCTCACACCCGGTGCCTCTACCAGCAACCAGACAAGAGCGACCAACAGCTGGGCAGAGATCAGTATGGCACAGATTGCTACCTGAGAGGCAGGGCTGATGAAGCGTGGACGTTGGGCACTGTCTCTTGCCCCACCAAAGATCCGAGCAATCCTGTTGGTCTTCGTCAGCAAAGCCGAGTAGCAAACCGCAAAGGAGGAGCCAAGGCCAAGACGACGTAGGGTGCACACAAATGCCGAAGGTTTGGCAATGTAGATGAAGGTCATGGCATAGCAAAGGAGTACACCAAATAGCAGGATGTATGAAAGTTCTCGACCGCTAGCTTTCACCACCGGAGTGTCATTGTTCCGTAAGAAAATCACAGCCACAGCAAGCGTACACAGCATCCCTAGACAGGCAATGGTGACGGGTCCTACTGCCCATGCGTCCGACCAGTGGATGTACTCCTCCGGAAGCTCATAGCACCCTGTGAGGTTAGCAAGGGGCCATTCTCCAAATCCACAGTCCACACAGGTAAATTCATCTAGGAGGTATTGGTGGGGTTGGCATGGGATGCAAATCCAACAACACACGTCCCCAGGTTGCATGCTTTTAGCTTCATTGGGTTGGCATGGGTCACTGCACTGAGATGTAGGAATTGCTCCACCCGTCCAAGGCACCAGACTGGTATTGAGCACTAAGCTCTGTGCCCAGTAGCCTACCTTCCGGTAGAAAAACTTGTTTTCCTCTTTGTGGTAGTGGAAGATGTTGTAGCGACCCAGGCAGTCACCTAATGAGGTGAACCGCACCACGTTCTCAGTGTCAGCAGGCCTAAAAGGGGCTGAAAAGGTTTAACAACATTACAGTACCTTTATTAAAGTCTGAATCCTGAAGCCATAGACTACATGCAACATTAATTCATTTTAAATGTAATGTGCAATTCATCTCAATTCAGAAACTAATCTTAGTGATGTAATGTTAGCTAATCTCTCAAATTTATTTCTCAACATTTAAACTGAAAGATTTAATCTGTTGAAACCACATCCAATAAATCAGTATATACTATAGTTCATGGTCTGTCAAACTGATTATCTTGTCTGAGATTGCATTCTCTTGGAGACCAGTTGAGAGCTCTCTGATAATTTGATAGAGGATGTGTGGCAAGTGAAATGAAGTTTCGATGCATCAAGACTTATTGGTTAAATAAAATTTTAGGTAGATAATCGAAGAGCTGCCCCATAGATTAGAAGGAAATGTTCTATTGCAAAAAATGGGACTAAATGAAATAGAACTTGAAAGATCTCAACTGGTCGCTACTCACCATCAAACTTAGTCTTGAGAATAAACTCCCGGTAGAACCTCTTTCCATTGCCTGGCTTCATGGCGTCGCACACCTTTGTGGTATTGGGGCACACAGCTTGCCGCATGTTGTGCAGGGCATAGGCCATGGCATAGACTGCATTCACCACAAACATGATCTTTGATTCTGGCTTAAATGACCCATTCCTCAGGCTATTACTGGCGCAGCCGTGTTCATGTAGACGACAGCCAAACCTATGCTCCCAGAATTCCCTAAACCATGGGTTCCGTGTGTTCAATTCCGGTGTTAGCTTGGTGAAATAGTCTTCAAACTCCCTTATTGAGTATGAGGCAAGCTCAATGGTGAAAGCCCCATTAGCGGCCTTCTCGCTGCCATGGACTACGCTCTCCTGCGCTCCCCAGCCGTCGCTGGCCACCCAAATGAAGGTAGCGTTCATCCTGGCTGCGGCAGAGAGCAGTTCCCTTGCATCTTCACTTCTGGTGAAGAGAATCACCACTTTGGCATTGGCTTTTTGCTGAAGCGAACGAATAACATTTTCATAATTCCCTCTGTTTACTGAGCGGCTGACTTTCACTGAAGTTGCGATGCAGATTTGGCGTACTCTGGCTTCTTGTTGAAACGCATCGATACCCGTCTCACCGTAGTCACCCTCTGAGGCTACAGTGGAAACGTAGGTCCAGTTGAAGTACCGTATGATATCAGCTATGGCTTTAGCCTGATAGAAGTCTGGTGGGACAGTTCGGGCGAAATAATCATAACGGGATTTGTCGCTGAGCTTGGCACTAGTGGAAGCATAACTTATCTGTGGGATCTGGAAGAGTCTAAGAAGGTTTGCCACCTGCAAAGAAAGAAAAATAATTGATTATTAGGCAGTAATACTAAGATTTCCACAAGACCTAGCAAATGTAGCTTAAGTGGCTGTTTTATTAAAGGAATTAGGCACATTATCTACATTATTTTAACATACATCCATTAATTATGTAAATTGTAGAAATGCTAATCTTTTTTTAATTTCTGTTTACTGCCAGCTTTCTGTGGGTGGCAGTAGCACAATGGTAATTGCCTCAGACAAATAGCAATGGGTTTCCTGAATATGGGGTAATCTATAATGAGCCTAATTTACATAGAATGCGTTTTTGCTCTGAACATAATGAAAGTCGTCTGTTTAAAATAAATGTTAATATGGTGCAATGCTATTTCAGTGCAAATATCAGGTTACGAGGGACTGTGAGCAGATATGAAATAAGATGCAGGTTTTTCCACTAAAAACATAGTGCAAAGTACCCTTTATGTCACTGAAAATGTTTGTTTTTGCTGTTCAGTATCTACCATAAATTAAAAACTACAGTTTCCCAATGAGTCAGTGACCCACAGATGCTCTCTGCAAACTTGGTAAGCGCAAGATGTCCCATAACATTCTTTTTAATGTGGGAGGGAGAAAGATACAGCTTTTACCTCTGTCCTGTTTTCCTATCTCCCTCATCTGAGCCTATCATTTCAGGCCATAGTTTCATGGGACTCAGACAGACCTAATTCTGATCACGTAAGATAACTGTGCTAGCAGACAAAATTATAATGTTAGATATGGTGTAAGTTTTCCTCAGGCTATGACACCTTCAAAATCTGATTTGAGAGATATTTTTTCCATTTACACTAAGAGCGTTGACAGAGGAAAGAGAAAATGTGCTATTTTTGTTACTTGAGAATATTGAAAAAATTTAGTTGAAAGTCACAGACCATGAAATCTTTAATACTACTGTATTGTTAATGAACTAGCTATTATCACAAGAGGACGACAGAACATACAAGCCGGACTGTTTGATGGATAGCATGATTTAAATAATCACTCAAAATTTAACAAAATTATTTGGTTGTAGCTGTTGGGTTCAGCTCTCAGCTGACAGACATTAGAGCTGATGGGTGGTGAACGTACATGTCAGTTTCTGACAAGCACACTTACATAGCTCAGTTTATTCAAGCCTGAGGGAGAGCAGACAGTCTGCAAAGAGGTGAAATTGAGAAAATCGGATTCATTTAGACAAGTGCAATCCGCCACAGAGGAGGAACGCTGGTTTGGCATCTCACCTCTGCTAAATTTGACAATTGTCAGGCTAAATCGCAATCAAAAGTGAGAAAAAAATCCTTGAATTAGCCCTGTTTTTTTTCCCCTGGCATTTAAATTTCCCCAAAAAAGGAATTGGCACATCACCCACCCATTAGAAAAATAGAAGAAAAATCAGGATTTAAATGAGCTGTGTTGTTAATATGTGTGAGCTGTCTGGAAATCGAACGCGTTTGTCAACACCTCTTAATGGCCACTGCTTCTCAGCTTTAGAAGCTCGAGCAGATGTTGATATTCCAGTTCCGTATCAACAAATTCTTTTTTTTTTTTCAGAAAACAGAAACGGCCAGAATGCCACTGAGGCATTTGACAGGGACCACCTGAGCTGACTCTAGTGTGTGTACTGTAACCCTACCCAGACAGCAGAACATGGAGACATAGACCTCGCTGCATTTCCCATTCTAAGAGGAGTTTTTTTTGCTGCAAATCATAATAGCATAAAGTTAAAGTTCCAGTGAGGCTCTAAAAAGCAGTGTGACATTGTCATTGCACCTGAAAGTGCAATTTTAGTCCGACTAAAACAAAAATTGTCATTGAAGGAAGGATCCCATGACATAGAGGCCAGTGTATCATAGAGATGAGCTTCTTTCTGCTTGAGCCAGTAAGCAACATCTGAGCATGACCCAGAACAACCCAGCAACCATCTAGAACCCTGGTTCTAAACTGGGGAACCAGGTTTCTAAACTTTTTTCTTGTTATGTCAAGTGCTAAAATATTTTAACGAGTAGAAATTGTTTTTTGTTAGAAATTTTTTTTTTTTTTAAAAATAAATAAATAAAAAATAAATAAAAAATATATATATATATATATATATATNTTTTTTTTTTTTTACAAAAGTAAATTTATTAGTCACATTCATTGAAACTTTTGGAATCAAGAATTTTTTTTTTACTTTTTTTTTTTTTTACTTATTTTTATATATCTTTAAAGGTGCATTAAGCAACTTTTCATGTTAAAAATACCCGTTTTTCTAACCCATACATGCCTAAACAATTGCCTGATGG
>JAPMNU011387669.1:0-13615 GCA_029874995.1 Alburnus alburnus
AATGTGATGGTGAGTTTTACACTGGCAATAATCACTCACAATTTGGTTGCATCTTATATAAATTTTAGAGTATATAGAATCAATTAACTTTCTAAGAACAGATTTATGATATTCTTAAAGGAGTTCACTTCAGAATTAAAATTTCCTGATAATGTACTCATCCCCACATCATCCAAGATGTAATAACTAAATATAAATATTATAACAACTATATGAGCGCCAAATATATAACTATATTAACAACAAATGATAACGTTCAGTTTATTATAAGCATGCGCTGCAGTAATATCATCTGCCGCTTTAAAGGCTTGAGCTCTTTAAAGCAATATGGATTTTGTTTGCCTGTCAGTGATTGTATTGTTCATTAAAAAAAACTTTCTGAAAGCGATTCCAACAATATTGTTCCCCTGTGTATATCGTTATAGTTTTTGTGGACTTCATTTATCTTATAGAATTAGAACAATTATTAAAATTGTATCATTATAGTTGGTGTGAACAGGCATTTAGAATTATATTTTGGTCTTTTTTTAGCATTCTGACTGTTTCCGACAATCATCTGCTATTCTTGTTTACACTGTTGATTAATCAGCCATGTCCTCACTATCATCATTAGAACCGCTCTCTTCTGGTGTCCTTCCATGGCCATGAAGATCTAGTCTTCCTGATAGCCCTAGCTCATACTTTGCCCATTGACATGCACCCAGAAGCCTCTGAGGGATCCCTGCGGCAAGAGGGCGGGTGGTGACAATGAGGCCGCAGTTTCTCTGACTCACACACTCAAAGTAATTGCTACTCTCACACGCCAGCGTCCTCATACCCACTCCAAATGATGGACTCTGCCACTGGATTATTTAATGAATCATGTTGCCCTGTTTTGGAGTGTTGAACGCTGGTTGCTCTGTAGGACTGAAGCTCATTGCTATTCATTATGCAGTTGTTGTTCTGTTGAAAAGCTGAGAGGAGATTCTTTAGAGGCCTGCAACCTTGACCACAGGTTAACCAAAGCCAAGAGGCAATTATCAGAAAGACAATAGCTCTTTTGCACTGTGTGAGAAGTGTGTGAATCATTTTATGAAGAAAACTTATTTAGTATTTAGAGGTTAAAGGTTTGGAACAAAGTTATATAAATGTGTAATATAAATACAATAGACAGTATAACACTCTTGTCAATTTAAATCTAGATTAAAGACTTATCTCTTTACACATAACAGTCTATCACATTTCAATAATTCAAATCTCTTAAAGGATTGTTAAGCTGTATAAATTAGGTCAACCAGAACCTGGGAACACTTCCCATAACATTCGATGTACTTGATACAACGTAAGAGGAATGGCATCAGCATTCTTATCCTGAGGTTATCCTGAGGCAGCCGAATCTGGTCCATATCCACACCAGATTGGGGGGCCTGAACATGGAGATGACCATAACTGCACAGAATGTCAGCGCCAGAGAACATGACGAGCCCTAGAGATAGATCTCCTGTGAGGACCTCTTCAAGTAGACAGTAATCAGCACAGACCGCGAGAACCAGACAAGTCCTCTGCACACCTAATGGCCAGCTTCAACTCCCCTCCCACCACATGTTGCCGTAATATATCCCGATCATCAAGCAGAAGGAACTAGATGAAATATTCTGAATTATATCAATCCACAATCTGACTTGTGATGCAGACTGGAATTAAACCACACCATGTTCATTTGTCTGGCCAGAAAAGACCTGGACCCCCCGACTAGCCTGGTTTCTCCCAAGGTTTTTTACTCCATTTCTGTCACAGATGGAGATTGGGATCTTTGCCACTGTCGCCTTTTGGTTTGATTATTGGAGACACTTACTATCCGACAATATTATTGATCTGCCTGCTCTGACACTATTGGATGAGACTTGAACTGAGCTGGATGATGACATCACTGTTTTCTCCAGAGCAGCTTTATAGACGAATTGAACATAATTGATGAACTTTACATAGCCATGGAACCGAACTGAATCAACACTGAACTGATTTCAACTGAATAATGACTGTTTACTATTGTCTTTTTAGAGCTGCTTTACAACAGAATTTAATTCTGTTTGCATCACTGAATGATTTATTTCCTGTTTATCACTGTAAAGCTGTTTTTAAACCATCTGTATTGTACAAAGCGCTAAATAAATAAAGGTGACTTGACTATATGGCTAATGATAGTAGAAAATTATTATTGTAACTATAATGTCAGTTTCTTGTGCATTTGGTGTCAGGTTATGGAGATGATTCAAACTACACATACACATAATTTCAGGAAGGGTATAAGAAACAATGCAATAGCCTTTAAAGCTGATCGTTTTAAATGGAACGTGTTGAAAACTGCAATAAAAGTATAGAACAATCAATAGTAAATGAATAAACCACATTGTACAAAGGATATTCTAAGAGTTTATTTCTTCCCAGACAGCATGTGAGAATAAGACTGTGTAAATGTCAATCAATGATTTAAATACGATTTTCTTTTTCATTCCTACAGACAAATTAAAACATTAACAGTGAATTTTGGAAGTTATTCTGATGCTCAGCGCAGTTTGCCTGACATCTGGGCCGCAGAATGGTTGTTCTTTGCAGAAGAAGGCTTCAGTGCGAACATTATTGGATCAGAAAATTAATTCAGTGTTGTACCCACCTGGAAGATTTAAAACATGCCAACCATCTATCTCTGAACCAACTCTCGGTGAATTGTAAGATATATTTTAGACATGAGTCCAGTTTCCTTGGTATTAGTACTAAAATCAACTTGTAATTTAAATCCATAACTTCAAAAAGAATAGCCTGTTATGATGTTATACATTTGTTCTAATAATCCCTCAAGAGAAAACCATTATAACTGATCATTATAAATCATTGTTCATTTGCTTTGTAGAGTCTAGACTCTCAAACACAAGTGGATGTTTATATACACACCATTTTGAGGAGTAGGTAATCAAGTCCCCATCAAACCCACGATGAAAACACACAGAACTGCACTTTAAAAAGAGACACGTAGCCTCATTGAGACTTGAAGCGTAGCATCCTTTCCATTTTATGACTCACGATTACATGCGTCATTCACTGACAATAAATAGGTTAACCAAATATTTCTGAGCAAAGTATCAGACGTGGAGTTTGTACTGTAGCTAATAAAACTAAATGCTAATATTTTGAAATACTGAAAGCAAAACGGTAACACTTTATAATAAGTATAGAGTAATAAAGTACTTACAAATCATTTGCAAACTATTAGTTTATAGTTAATTAATAGTTTATAAACCTTAGTTGATACATTAATATACTATACAAATAGTGAGTGTTTTTTTTTTTTATTAGCCTAATACATTGCTAAGATGAAATATATATATAAAGTGAGTATAAACTATTTGGACTGTGATATTATTATTACTCAACCAGTTGAAATAGCGCTGTTGAACATCTGTCAGGCAGAAGTAATTCCTAAGCTCACAGAAGATATAAGCTTGAGGCTGATCATGTGAACCAGGCTATTCTGCATTTACCTGCATCCCCACGATGGAGTCAATCCTCTCGAAGACAGACTGAGTGGTTGCCTGAAGTCTTGTGGAGAATTGTGCCTTATTTTCTCATAGCCGAGTGTTCAGTGGGTGTTCTGCATTCAGTAAGCAAAGGATCGGCAGAGTCAGACAAATTTAATGAGCGCTTTCTCTTTTTCTTTCTTCTCTTTAATGTTATATTCAGTTTCTGTTCCATTATCTTACATATGCCACATATGAAGTATTGCATTCCATGCTATGAAAGTGTATGGGAAACAGGGTCTGTTTACCAAAAAGGAAAAAATAAGCATCTTATAATCAAGGCATTATGAACAAATATTCTGACATGCATTTATCATCTAAAACCATGATCAAAACTATTAACTAGTTGCTTATTAGCATGCATATTACTATGATATTGGCTGTTTATTAGTACTTATAAAGCACATATTAGTGCCTTATTCTGTATGACCATATTCTACATCCCTTAATCTTACCCAATACCTATAGCAACTACCTATCTATTAATAATCAGTATAAGAGTTTAATAAGGCAAAAGTCGGTTAATAGTGAGATTTGGACACTAAACTAAAGTGTGACCATCAAATAATTGATTAATTATGATTTATTAATTTAACTACTATTAAATTGATGTTATAAATATTAATTTCAAGGCCTTTTTGTTTGCTTTTGTATGATAAAGATTGTGTGTCCTATTTAAAATCTGGTTACTGAGGTAAAAATAGCTAAGAGTCACTGGAATAAGTGTCAAACACAGTGCAGTGCACAATAAAGACATCAGTATCCATAACATCAAAATGTGCATCCTATGGTCCATGGCCAAAGAGGGATGGACTCTAACGGGTATAGGGATGAGGAAACTCAGTTGTTCTGGAGGTATATATGCATACGTGTAATTAGGGTGGTGACCTCTGGAGATCCCTCGCTCCCCTTGAGTGACAATGTCACAATCTGTATCCTGTGAGAATACCTTGTTGCTCTCGGATCTGCGTCAAGCTTGCGCAAATACACAACCTCATTCATATACATAGACAGCGGGATTGCGCCTGTCACTACGTGGGTCAAACAGAGCCAGCCCACTCAGAGCGCTATTTAAGGGCCTCTCTTGCACAGTGCAGCGAAGTTGTGCAAGCACACTTGTTCTGCAGTCAGCGTGTGTTCTCCATCTCTCTCTCTCTCCTCCTCCTCTCTGCCAGAGTTTCACCTGAAGGTACGATCTCAGTTGTTTTCTTAGTTTTGAATGTAAAGTGTTGCATGCTTACACCGGCTGTTGCATTTATAGTGTGAAATCATTTCTTTTTTTTAATACGTCATTGTGTGAAATATATTGTGAAATATTTCAAATGTGTGCTCGTGTGGCATGTCCTACAATTTTGACATTTAATTTGTAGATTTTAATGAAAACCAAGAAGATGTGAAGAGAGTGAATGAGATTCACTAGTGATCTTGTTATAATAATTGAGAAATTGGATCCATTTAAAATTCCTATTGCTGTTGCTGATGCTTCTTGGCTTGAATCAGTTAGGTTAATTTTTTCCTCAACCACAATTTTTCCAGTCTGAACCACTTCAATGTTTGACAATGATGAATGAAAAAAAAAAAGTGGTTAAGTAAAATTGTGGATCCCAGAAAGCAAATAAGACAGACATCTTGGGGAAATGGGTTTTATTTGAACCACGTGTACTAAACAGAAAAACAGTTTAGATCTACCCTGATTACAAATTGCATTTAGTCCATTTAATACAATTGTATTTACTTTTGTTTGGTCCATAAATGTGTTGGATTTAGTATTTTGGGGTTGAGGCAGGAATTTTATTTTAGCAATCATTATTAATTATTTTAGTGGTGGATTTTAATGTTTGATTTTTTGATCATTTAAAAAGCAGCTCACTCGCCTTAACATAAAAATGTATGTAATAGATTGAAAAAGCAATATCAAAGCTCTAACATGTGCGTGTGTGTTTCAGCTATGAACACTGGAATCTGTGTGTGCGTGCTGCTGGCTGCCCTCTCCACCAGCAGTTGCCTTTCTCTCCCGACACATTCAGAAGATGGACTTCAGTCTGATCTGGGTACCATAGCGAAACACACACGCCACACCCGTGCAGCGCCGTCCAGTGGACAACTGAGCCTTCTGTCCAAACAAGAGGATGATGAAGAACCCCGCAGAAGCTTGACTGAACTCCTGGCCAGAATCATCTCCACCAAAGGTGGAATTCCTCTTTCAAATGGCTTTATTTTATATTTATAGAACTTTTTTTTATCAATCGTGCCTCCTGCATATTATGTTATACTGTATAAACAATGATCTTGCGAACCCACACGCATAAATTACAGTCATTCATATTGTCCTTGTCCTTCCGTGCAGGTACATACCGCAGAAGTCCCTCTCCGAATAGCAGGTCCATGGGTTCCACTCACAGAATAAAGGACAGAGATTACCTGGGATGGATGGATTTTGGCCGACGGAGCGCAGAAGAGTACGAATACTCCTCATAAGACCCATTCAACCACTGACATGAATCAGCCTGATTAGCCAGTCATCTGTACAGAGTCTCTCATTTTAATGTCAATCAATCACAGTATGAGCTTGGTCTGATGTAAATTTGTTTGTACAATGGAGATGATGCAATATATCAATACACGTGTCCATCTATATCCATTTATTTTGCAGAAAAAAACAGAGTGAGAATGTAGTCTCTACTGCTTTATTCTCATAACTCATGTATATATGATTTTGTCCTCAGACATATCACAGATGTCTATGAATAAATCATTGCCTTAACTCACTCATCCGAACTCTCACGGCTCTTGTAATTTATTGTGTGGTGTGAACAATTAAAATGCTGATTTTATTTTATTTTTATTTTTTTTGAGGCAGAGAAATTGCATTAAAAATGCATTTGTGGAATATTAAACAACAGCAACATACAAATACAGAAAAACAAGAAAAATGTTGGGTAAAGCAAAACGAAATCAGCAGCGGAGGCCATTTGTCCATTAAAATGTTTCTTGATCCAGTAAAGAAACAGTGTATCACTACATCCACATTAGCTTTTGTTAGTATTTAGCTTTGAATCACCATCTCAGCTGCATCCAACACAGCTCAGTGAAGCCATTTGTGTGGTGTTGAGGGACCAAGCTAACGGATTACTGTTAATGATCTTATTATGAAAGCTTTCTCTTATTTGAAAGCTGAATGGCTATTGCATTACAGCACTAGTGCCACGAGTAACCTTCAAATCCAATTCTCTTCCCATTGCTCGAGGGACAGATTAGAGTTCAGGCAATAATACCCGATTCTGCTGTAGAAGAGAACAGGGTGAGAAACGGAGAGAGAAACACATGCAAGATGGGGAGACAACGCTCCATGGTTTATTGCGCAAAACACTTGAGTTAGCACATAATGGATGAATCGTAGGCTGATGATTGCGAGCAAATGAAGAGCTACACCAAACAAAAAGAGCCATTATGCCACAGGTGTGCCTTAGTGAAAGAGATTTCATTCTGTTAGACAATATAAAGTGAACCAATAAATGCTCGCTTACACACACAGTGCCAAACATGAAAAGGTTTGCAACCAGGGCAATTAAATGTGTTCTGGCAATGCAGATACATTGTCTGAGCCAAATAGCCAATTCTCTTATTTTCCCCTCGCTCATACATAGACATTTGCATCTCTGAAGTCTTTTCACTGACTCAACTAGTATCAGCTGACTGATGCTAAAGAGTTTGGCTTTGCCTTATTGATCACAGGTAGGGTAACCTGAAAATTAGCTTGGTGAATAAAACAAGGCCTACAGAACAGTATATGCTTAGCAATTAGACTGGCACTTACTGTATCTACTATGTGTTTTCCATCATCTTCAAATTTCCTTTATAATATAACAGCATATTAGATATAACTAAGGAAAGACCATATGTAATTAACTTACAATTCACTTACTCAGTTTTGACCCAATGACTTAATTTAGTTTAATAAATTACCATGTATGATGTATTATGATGACTGAATGCAACAAACTGACAGATTATTCGGCAGAAATTATGACGTATGAGTTGTACACTGAGATTTAGTTCTTAGGGTTCTGGGGTTTGTTCAAATCCCTAATCCAAAGTATGACTAAATGTTTTTGAGTAATTGTTGTCGTCCATTTCGTATGTTTCAGTGCCTATCCAAACACACAAATATGGAAAATCTGTGGCATTCATTTACTGCCTAATTTTGCACATTATTCATTGGATAAATAAAATATATGTAAACATGTTGTGAAATATCCAGATGATCCTTAATTACTTATTTTTGGTGTTCCTACCATGGAAATTTGGAAACCAGTTCTTTAGTTTCTCATGACACAGATGTCCCTTCCAATGTTATCCATCGTTTGATCAGTTGGGGTAATAAAAACCACTATTAATGTATTTGACTTTATCCTCAAATATCAACTCTTTATCAATTTTCTTTTAGCTTTCAATCAACTCCTACTGTAACACGCTACACAGAATAACAGTTTTCCACCACTTTTATACTATTGTGCTACAATTACATCATAATGAACATTCCACAGAATCCTGACACAAGGCATAGGTGCCAACAATTCTCACAAACCTTTATGCACATTTACATAATTTAAAGCCTAGGCTACATAACTTGTCAACCAATATCAAACTATCTAGTGCCCCCCACCTCCACACACTCTATACACAAGGGACAGAGACCTTCCATTGACTTCTTCTTCTGTCCCATAAACCTAACCCCCTAAAAAAGTTCAAGTAGACAACTGTATGAGGAATACGTGCATTTTGCATAAAAGAGAGAGTTAGGCTGAATCCGAAATCGACCCCCTATACCCTCAAATAGGGCATTACTTGAGGGGACAGCAATATGTAGTGGTATCCGAAACCATAGTGGGACGTTATTGAGTGCATTCAATCCCACATTGCATCGCTTAACGAGTGTACAACTGATGTACGCTCAACTGCTGTCCGAATTGGCTCAATTGTTTTCATTCTCTCCTGCAAGTGAACTGTAATACTGGACTAATGTAGGGAATTGTGATTGAGGGTTTAGGGGCCATTTTGGATTCAGCCTTAATCTTGAGTGGTCTGCTATGTGGATGGGTGGTTTTTATCAGACCACTAAAGTATTCTAGAGAGCCGTGTAATATATGCTGTAGGATGTAGGTGGTATTTTAATTTAGTGGATAATCATCCATTTCCTTCTCAACAAAATTGGAAAACTGAACAAAACATGTGCAGTAGAACAGCCAAAATCACAACTACGACTCATGCTTGTTTATTTCACTCACTCATCAACGGTGAATATTTTTATAATGTAGGCGGTGCTTTCAGATTTTAAAGAGAAATTGCACTGAAAATTAAGTATGGTTTCTTTGTAGAAAAGGGCATTTTCCTTTCAATGGTCAACAATTATAAAAATAAAAATAAATTGAGTTGAAATGATGCAGACTGACGGCTTCAGCATAAACATATACCATCCTTGGAGCTCACAGTAGATCTGTGGTTTCAAAATGAATGTTTGTAAAATCTATGAAAAAAAAAAAAGAGATATGTATGTGTTTGATTGTGCGCCTTCACGGAGTGGATCAATATACAATTTTTAGCGAATAACAACTTGAAATTCCACTTACGGTCTAACTACAAAAATATCAATGTACTTTTATTTGCCTGTTAAAGTTTTTAAAGTTGAAAATTGGTTAGGTTTGGTGTTTGGATGAAGAGGTCTGAATTTAAATAGTAAAAATGTAACTATACAAACATATCTATAAAGGATGTATACATTTTACATTTCTACAGCTTTGCAATACAGCTCCATAATATCAAATTGTACATATCTTAAGTTTATGAAGAAAAATATTAGGTCACTCAGAACAATCTTGAATTTGTGAGTTCACAATAACGTGCAATGTTTCTATGGAAACCCTCTTCAGCTGGAGAATGTCATCTGAATATCATCACATTGTTAGTAAATAGCCGGTGCTCTTCAACACTAAGTGGCCTGCTGATCAGTCAGCTGTGGTCTGGTCACAAGCATCTACTCCATGCAAATTTGCAAGACAAGGGCCCTAAAGGGTTTCTGTCAGCACAAGATCAAACAATGGCAAATTTAGAAACATGAACTGGCATATTTTGGACTTTGGACCTACACAATATGGATATGTTTGCAGGGACTAGAATTTATAACTGAATCAGCTATGCTACTGAATCCAGGTGATAGGGACAACTTAATTGATTTGGTGTTGCAAACACAAATGTTGAGCTGTTCTGCATGCTCAATGTTGGTGAAACACTCCCTCTTGTGCTCAACAAGGCTAGTGCATCTCATGCTTTCTAAAGAATGTTTAGAACGGATATTTGTGGATATACCTGAACAAAGACCTGATAGTATCAAAATAAGACGACCGACACAAAATTATCGCAACTGGTTTTATTGATCCTGCAAAAGGGAGCTTCTAAAATTCATGAACAAAAACTCCACTTTTCACCAGTGTCAAGTTGTCATTGCTTTTCCATTTTCTCATTTTTTTTTCCCTTCAAGTTTATTTTTTTTTGCTTTTTTATATATAAAAAGTTAGCATGTTTAAATTCTTTGCATATTTACCATTTACAATATACAAATAAAATGTCCTTTCTAATGAAATACCATTGAAATCAATGATCAGTCATGGCAGATACCTCTGAAACACATTCAACAAAGGTCATGCTATGATTAAATGCGCACACACAAATACGCACACATTTTCACCTAACAAATTTGATTTGCCTGAACTAAAAGAAAAAGACCTTTTCTTTAGACCGACTCATGCACTTTCAACTGTATATGCATCAAATATAATATATCTTTCAAAAATCTGCATTGTCAGGTAAAAACAACTGTTAAGTCAATACATCACACATAGTTACAGTATTTATGCCAGTGCATACTGTGGCAGGTGAAGCCATTATGATTCAGTCTGTCAAAAAAAAAAAAAAAAAAAAAAAAATCAGGCACTATGAATGACTTCCTATTGCACCCTTGAAATCTTTAAAGCTCACAATACATACTTCACTTGCTTTACATACGACACATATTAGTCAGTAGGTTCCAAAACCACAGCAGATGTACAGTATTTTTTTTTTTCTTCGGTTTAACATGACATCCTTTTGACCAATGAAATGTTTTGTGCAATTTTCCCATCAAGTCTTCGATACTGCAATTCCACACGCCATGTACATCCATACACATACACTTATAAATAATGTTGGTCTTCAACAAAAGGACATTAAAAGATGACAACATGAACATGATTGTGTTTCAAGTTTGAACCTGCTGCAATTTCTTTATGCAGCCCCTTCACAGCCCTGTGGTCTCGGTTTCTCTCTGAAGTATTTCAGTCAGTCAACTCTTGAGGATGTATAAAGCAGAGAGTTTGTGCTAATGTGCAAATTATCACCAATTCATGCCAACAGCGCCCTCTACCAAGAGTCGTATTACTGAACTGTGTTATTACACTGTAATTACTATAATATTATGCATTAATAAGCCAGGACATTACGCAGTAGTTATTTAATTGCCTGGACTAGATGGAAAAGGCTTCAGTGAAGGTATTTGTACTTGGTAAAAGCAGATTTTCGGCACACTATAGGGGCTTGATAAAAAGCTATATGTCATGGCTTTTAAAAAGTGCCAAATCAGACCAAATAATAAATAAGAAATGACAATACTTCATTGTTCACCGATGTCTGGGTTACCATTAGCATTAAGGTGCTATCAGTGCTCTTGCTAGCATCACAAAACTAACAAATCTTGAAATGTCACACGGGAAGACCAGATTCAGGAAAAAAAAAGTAGTAGTTTTTAAATTCAAACTGGAAATCATTTTGGGGCATGATTTTTCTGCTGTTTGTATGCTACATTTTCTCACAGCCAGCAAGTGCAAATTGTCACACGACGACAAAAGCTTGGAATATGCCAAGCTATGTGACAATGCTGAATGAATTGTACTGTATATGTTGGTCAGACGGAGAGAAGTAGACAAAAAATAGGTTGTTATATCAACTGTTATAACAAAATAATCTATACAAATATCATCTTAATAACAGGCACTCGAGTTGTCGCAAGGATGATATACTGTATCAATGCAAATTTAAACAAATAAAAGGCAAAAGGGGACGACAGAGAGGCAACATTCACTTTTCATTGAGGCTAGTTTGTCTTGGCGGTCCATGGGCCAATAGCAGGTCCTCACTGGGAGGCCCTGCGCCCTTCATAGCCATACTAGCCCCAACCATAGCTGGGTAACTGCGGTTTCTTCGCATCCCTGAGTTCAGCACTGGTAGTCCCCCGATAGGGGAGGTCACAACAGCGTGGGCTCCGAATGGCGGTCCTGGGGCCAATGTTCTGGGAGCCAGGCTAAACTTCTTTACCTTGTCCACAAGTCTCAGGTTCTGCACACTGACTTCAGTCTGACACTGCGTATCTGTTTGAGCCCTTTCGTCCGCCTCCCGCACTTCCTTTAGAATCGAGCTGGCTGGCCGTGAAGCCAGGAAGGTTTCGTAGGGGGGGTCTGAGGGGCTGTAGTCTACAGGGAGCACAGGTCTGGTGGGTTTGGACTTGCTGGGGGAGTTTGGAGGGGTGGAAGGGAGCGTGTCTGGACAGGTGTGTAAGGGGTGGGCAGTGTGTGATGAGTAGGGGTCTGGTGGAGGGGCTCGATCCGCCCGGTCCCAACTGAGAGGGTTATAGACAGCAGCAGATATACCTCTCTCCTGCAGGAGGCGCACAAGGCCCAAAGAAGTACTGGTGGTCTTGGTTGAGTCGCGGAGGTTGGTGAAACTCTCGGCCAGGCTGAGGCGACGAGGCGTGCAGGGGGTGGACACAGGGGTTGAGCGCAGACTGCTGCTGGACATCACGCAGGTAGTCAGTGATGGACCAGACACAAGACTGAGAAAGAAACACTCGGTTAGTTTGCATTATCCGGCTATATAAGCCACAAGCCAAACCATGCAATGGTAACTCTGGGAACACGATTAATCAAACTGAAATATTCAATCCAATTCAGGAACATTTTGCTCACAAGGAAAAATTGGTTAGTGGGACATATAAGTTTTGGATTGTGAGAGTTTAGATTTTCTTTTGTATAGAATACAGTATAATGTGGCCCCAAAACTAAAAGCCACAATACTAAATTAATTAAGACTGCATGATTTAGGCAGGATTTCATTAAAGCAGAATTTCCTACGAAACGAGCCGAGCAGCTCATGAGTAAGAACACCATGTGGTGCTTCACTTTGAAACTTCAAATAAATTATGCCTTGTTTCAGAACTACCTTTAATTACTTGTATTGGTACCCACAGGTGTATATTTTTTTGGCAAATACTCTTATCCAAAGCAACTTGCATTACTTCCAAAGTATACATTTTTATCAGTTCTTGCATTCCCTGAAAAAACAAACCCATGAACTTGGCATTAATAGCACCTTGTTCTACTCTTTGAGCTACAGGAATGCCATTGATCTATTTTAATATCTAATGCAATGGCATTCAGCCATTATAATTTTGAAGGCTAATTCTTTTGATTAAAGATTAGCATCAAGTTAACATTTTGTCCTCTCATGCACTCTGTCCTTTACCATTGATTTACAGTACACACACACATAGATACAACCATAGATTTATACACAGTTTGTATTATCGGTCACGTCATACTGCATTTAGTCTCCCACAAAAAAGGTTCAGGTGTTAGTTGAGAAACATCCTATAGGTCAGTTTAGGACATTAGAGTGGTTTGTGTTTGGTTAGAGAACAGCATACTCCCATGACATAAGTTTTAATTAGGACTAGGCACGTCATGCTATTCATCCTCACCCCCAGGGGGTGCTGCTCAGTGAGAGTGCTCTAAGCCCGTCACCAGAACAACATGAAAGAGAGCCGCCTCATCATCCTCGTCATATGACCTGCAGTAGAAGCCAATCACACAGCTGTACAGAGTATGGCTGCTATAGAGACCATAGACATCATATATAGCTAGACGCCCTATTGGCCGCTGGGCGCAAGAAATGCGGCCGCCATCTTAAACCGGTCA
>JAPMNU011387687.1:0-10328 GCA_029874995.1 Alburnus alburnus
TGAGATCAGGGAAAGCTCCTGATCAGAAAAACATCATCAAATTTATTCATATAACCCATGTACTAAATCTTCACTAGCCACAAGATAGCTTTGTTTGAGTGACATACATTTTTAAAAGTTTTTTAAGTATTTACTAAATATTATTAAAATATGTATTGATAGCCATGGCCACCATTCACTTTCAATGAATGAAAAAGAGCAACTTAGAAATTCCACTATAAACTTCTGATTTTCTTCTCAATCTTATGTTTCATGAAAGAAAGTCATATGAGGGTGAGTAAATGATTTTTGGGTGAACTTTTCCTTTATTGTATTATGAGGTGAGTACCTCCATGCGCCATCCATTAAACACTGGGAAGCTTGTTTGGTAGGTGTTGCTATAAAAGCTTGTGTTTATTATGTTGCCATCACTAGGCAGAATTAGGGGCATTTCAAGTCTAAAAAATGAGTTAGACACTTCTGGTGAAGACTGTGAGTCTGCTGAATAAACCCGAATGAACTGTATGGTTACATGTACCACAAATGTTCCAGATGTGCACTATGGCTTATAGCCACATACAACTAGACATGGTTTCAACTCCCTAGCCTTTGGCTCCAAATAAGACTTTGGGTTCATAATTCAATAAAGCAGAAGGATTTAGTCCAGACTTAAGTGTTCTGATGAGCTCTACACTTTTTGTCGTTGATAGAGATAACAAAATCATTTATTAGTTAAATATTCTGGTTTCCTTACTTTCATAAAGCCTTTAAATATTTGTACAGTATATTTTAAAATTGTTCTCTTTTATCAAGTCATTCATATATTTCAACATTGGAAAAATGTTTTCTTTTAGCTTAACTACTCAATACTACACCTAGTTACAACTTTTAACCAAAAATAAAATGGCTTCAAGAGCAAACAGACAAATTGCCTAAACTAGCTTTCATAACTGCCATGATTATTTCTGCAAATTGGTCCTTTTGTTTTTAAGTGTTTGGAAAAAAATAAGCAACTCATGACATCATCTGGGGTAATCAAGAATTAATAAGTGTTTTAGACCCACATTTCCAGTCTGTCATGCTGCAACCCAGTGTGTGAGTGTGTGTGCGTGCGTGTGTGCGTGTGTGCGTGTGTGTGTGTGTGTGTGTGACACACATAGAAATAAGAAATAATGGCCTCTGTCTTCTGTGAGCTTTTTTTCTTTTTTCAGGGTGGGGAACATATGACTCGATGGAGCTTTAGTCTAAGACAAGGCCTTCTGGGGATGAAGGGTGTCTTCTCACCTAGAATCTGTAAATCACAGCTGAAATAACTATGGGACATCATTTGCGTTGAACAGGTTACTCCCTTTCACCATCACTCTATCGAGACCACTAAGAAAACATACTTGATGGACCACACATTCTCCTTCCACATCCCCATCCTATCTCTTCTCCTGTGATAATGAGGTCTTTTTAGAGTCCAGACATGCTTTTGTTTAGGTGAAGTGGGCCATATATTTACTTATCAGTACAAGCTTCCATTAAGTAATCTGAAAAAGGAGTTATGTTAGGTGAAGAAGAGGTTTCAAGAGGAACCAAGAAGATGGGCAGATGGGAAGGTGGATGTTTTTTGGATTTCTTGGCTGATCAAAAATATGTCTGGCAGGCCTTGATGTAAAACATAATAACACAGCAGGTACAAACACATGCAAAAACAATCAGCAAAGTCACACTGCACTAGTCATGTATTACAAGCATGTGGAGAGGTTGTGTAATTCAGCATTTGGAGAGCATGAATGGTGTTCAAGGTTTTGAATTCTTAGTGGGGAGTCCATTGTTTCCAGTGAGACATGCTCACTGTTGGACAGATTTACTTTGAAGACCTTAGACTAAATGTTGAGCAAGAAATATTTAAAGTGGGTTTCTGGCACTGATATACTATTAGACAAGATGCCTGGATAAAGTTGATGAATCAACATTTGGAGAACTTAAACTGTATTTAAACCAATGTGATGTCACAAAAGCCTGTAAAAAAAAATCCATTCTTTAAAGCTTTTTTTTCTTCTCATTTTAAAGATATGGTTACATAATAGTCCTTATATAAATCCTGTTAACCATACTGTAGCCAGCACAAACAACACATTGTAGTTCGCACGTCTCCCCTTAAATCTAAACGGAGAGCCATGCATGGCAGAAAGGGAAGCTGTTCTTAAATGAGGGAGTCCACATGCATACACACACACACACACACACACACACACACACACAGACACACAATGTAGGGTGATGGGCTTCATCTCTCTCTAAGGGGAGGGGGAGTGGCTACATTTGGCCAGGGCTTCAATATAAGCCTTTTGAATGGACCTCTTAGGAGCCCAATCTTTCTTGTGGCACAACTACCAACACCTACATCGACAACAACGGGAAGAAAGCATTTGTCTGGACTCTCCAGTTTTATTGCCCAATTGCATTTATTTCTTTTCACCGTTTTTTTGTTGGTAATTTGCTTTTCTAGTCAAGAGGCCTTTAGGCAAAGAAACAAAAAGACAAGATGATCGCTCTGTTTTCCTTGGCATTGTTTTTCTTTGCAAGCAGTCTACATGTTGAAGCACAAGGTAAGAACCACTTTTGATCCCTTCGTGCATGAATGAATGAATTAATTTACGTTTCAGCATGCATCTGTTTATGTGCATATGAGAATGTGGTAACATAAATGTAATACTCAAAAACTGCACAGTATCATTTATAGAAATAAGACCATCAAAGTTAAACGCTAATAAGAATTAGGGATAAGACAAAAAATATGTACCATGGATGAACATAATTTCATCAATGCTATCACCAGATTTGAATTGTATCACTCCACTATTCATCTCTAAAATGCTCCAAGACTCCTCCCACTATACACACGCACACACACACACACACACACACACACACACACACACACACACACACACACACACACACACATAAAGATTCAACTCACCACAGACTTTCATAAGCTCTAAAACATCTGCTGCAGGTAATTTAACAGTTGTTTTACAGTTGTTGACAGTTAGTGGAGGATGTGAGCCAAAACTGAACTGACCGTGGAAAGCGGCTATTACCTTTTCTTCAGGGTAAATGCAAGATCAGTCCCTGACAGCCAGTGATGTCAGGAGCATATTAGTGGCTGAAGAGCCACACAGTGAACCTTTATATTCCCAGCTGTATGCTGGCCGTTGCCAAGTCCATTTTACAGTGAGGCCACTGAATGTATGTATCTGACAGGAGCTACAGCAAGATTAACAGCCTCTGAAAATGTAAAGAGCCCCTCTCTGAATGCAGTTATTTTCCTTCTGATGTAATGGTCTGTAAATTTATGGGTGTGTATCGATTGGGCTGGACTGGGACTGATGGAGAGAAGGTAGGGACTGGATGAAGAAGTAAAAGTTTCTTATAGTTTTGGGCACTTAGTGACTGCTCAAGACAGGCCTGATTCACGGAGGCTCTGTTCAAGACATAATTCAGCCATTAGTCAGGCATGGCTGAGTAAGGGGTGTGTGAAAAAGAAAGAGAATGGCTTTGTGTGTGATGGACGAGAGAAAAGGGGAGATAATGAAGGAAGGACTTTCAAATAAACTCACTATAACACATGCAAATGGGGAGAAAGAGGCAGAATCTAAATGTCAGTGCACAAGTAGGATGGTTATGCTAGCGAGAGTGCTGTCCAGCTGTGTGCAATAATTCATGTTCATACCCCACTGACCTCTGCTTGCTCAGCAAAGTGTAGGAAATGAAGTTTAGCCATCAAGACTGTCTGACTGTGAGGGAGCGATTCCATATGTCACTTGTATACACAGATGTGAAGCTCTAATCAGTGTGCTTTTATGCATTTAGGGTTGTGTACCTCACAACCATATAAACTGTGGGACTCCAACCCCATTTATGCAGCAGATGTGTACAAGATGCCAATGGGGCCCAAACATGTGTATTACATGGCAATGTTGAATGATTGTTTTAATTTAAAAATATCTCTGTTTATTCTTCAGGTTGCAAATGTCTCTGATGATTGATTATATAACCTATTGTCTAACTGCTTGAAATATTATTTGGAGTCTGCTTGCTTACTTTACTTTTTCTTTTTTAATAAATTGTCAAGCATTGTTTTATTTGCCTATGCTTATTTCAGCATTTTAATATTTTTTATTCTCTTGCTCTATTTTTTATTAAATTAACTTTTTAATAATATTAAAATGTATATTTATTATTGTTATTTGTTGTTATAATTTTGTAATACTTGATTTATTATTATAATCATTTAGATTATTACTACATTATTATGACTCCTTTAGTCACGGACCTCAATTACAGTTTTCTCTGGGAAAAAAAATCAATTTATGTTAAATTAATATCTATCCTTTCTTACACCAAATAGCTGAGTTCTTGGTGGGTGGGAAAGAGGCACTTAAATATTTAAACCACCACGGCACTTCCATTCTGCCGTTCAAGAGTAAACACTTTCCTTCTGTTTGCTTACAAGGGCAGGAATAAAGGGTGGGTGGAGATGGGGGATGGGTGTCACGGGAACTAGTGGGAGTTGGGTATATGGAGAACATTATGGGTTGGAGGATTTGAGATGATATTTGAGAGTTGTGCAAAACTGGTACAAAATCACACCAGCAATCCTGTTCAGATAGTCAGCCAACAAATAGAGCTCTTGCATGTGTGGAGCCTTAATCCAAAAAGCTTAGTTATAAATTTCCAAAACTGGTAGCTGCTGTCATTACTGCAGGGTGTACTTGATCATTTGATGAGAGATTATTCATCTGTTCCTTCTGGTTACAGCATGCCACTTTGGCACACTGTCTCCTAAGCATGAGTTTAATTGGAAGAAAGTGAGAGTGAGAGAGTGAATGACTCACAATGTGTAAAAAGGGATCAGATGTGGTAATGATTGTAAGAAATGGGCTAGGATTTAATTACTTCTGGAAAGAGGAGAATATTTCATCAGTTGGTCATAATGTGAATTAAGTGCTGTATAATTAAAGGTGGAGAACAGTACACTTTAACATGGCTTCTGATCCATGAAACACTCAGATGTTAAGAACATGTATAACCTACATTCATTCTGAGCACAGGTTGGGCACATGTTATTATGGTTAAGAAGTTTCCAGCTTAGTCGAGTGAGGAGTAATAAAGGACTACGGTAAAGTAAATGGTTTGATGCAGAANCCTACAGATACACTTCACCTGAGTGTAAATGTTATTTGTAGAACATGCTGGTCATGGCTTAACAGAATAAGTGCCTTTGTCTCTGTCTTAATTTTTTAGATTGACAGGTTGACCAGCCCATGCTTACATGAATCAGTTGATGGTGTAGATAAACAAAAAGGATTTGAGTTTACTTGATAATATGGGTTAAATGATTTGGCAAAGCACATCTGTGGACAGTTTAAACCATATGGAAAAGAGAGACTGAATGGTGCCTTAAGCTAAATCGAATTATGTCTGCTGTGCAATCGACACTTTGATAGCGGTGTATAGCTGGCATGGAGAACTCTTGGGTCGGTTTTAGTTTCCTTGATATCTATCAAATCTTCCATCGTGGAGCTGTGATGGATTAGGGCCTCCCAAGGCTCAAGCAGAGATCAGGAAACATCTTATGGAACTGAATGAGACAATTATGCCCCTAACCACAAGCAGACATAGCAACTACTACCAGAGATACAGACACAGCATCAGCTAGCAAACAGTTTTAGAGGGGTAGGGGAACATATGTCCTTATTGACACAAAATGGGAGAATAATGTCTGTGGTAGCCGAGTTTGTGTGCAAGCGTACCATCTGATTCCATTCAATTTGAGTATTTCTTCGGCTGAGATTTGTGTGGCACTGTGTTTCTTCCTGTTTTGTGAAGATTGCAGGCTTCTTTAAAACTTTAAGACATATGGATAAAATCAAACCAATAGAAGGATGGAAGGAAATCTCATATAATTAAACTCAACCTGTCCTTGTAAACATATAAAACAAATATACTAGACCTACTGTGTGGTTTCAATACAAAGAAACCATTGAGAGAGAAACCTCTATTTGTTTCATTTTAGATGAAAGAATCAAGGTCTATGCCAACAGAGGAGACAATATCACTCTGCCCTGCAGACTGGAAGGTCTGTCCAATTTGTTCGGAAACAGAATCAAGTGGACAAAGCTTGAGGATGACTCGACTGAGACCGATGTGTTGATGTCCATGGGGTTCCACAAGAAGAAATACGGAAATTTCGAGAACCGCGTTTACCTGTTGGGGGCGGATGACAACGATGCTACTTTGGTTATTACAAACCTAGATCTGAAGGACTATGGCACATACAGGTGTGAGATCATCAATGGCTTGACTGACAAGATTGTCGAAGTGGACCTTGAACTGCAAGGTAACTTTAGTTTTTTATGCAGTCACACAAGTAATCATTTAACCTGTAACATTTATATGTATTCATTTAGCAGGCTCTTTTAAACCAAAGTGACTTACTATTGAAAATTTAACAATCAATAGCCAACTGGTCATAAAACAGCAGATATGTTCCATATATGTGTCTGCATTGACATGTATAATAGACTGTAAAAAAAACAAAACAAAAAAACAAAAAAAAACAATGATGATGTGTCTCCAGTTCCTTCCACTGTATAGAAAAATGAAGCCAAAATAGAAACCCAGAAATGGTCGTTGCCAATTACATCAGTTGGAGCACAAGTCTGCGTCAAGGTCCTGCCCATATTCCCACTCCCGCAGATTCAATCACAAGCACAGCTGTCAATAATGATGTTACACCCCATTTTATAGCATGTTAAAATCAAACTTTTGGGGGAGACGGGGACACTTGAACTTACATCGGCATGATAAGAAATACCTAAAATGACAGAAACCATCTTAAGGAAAAAAATATTTTAAGAGTAATTGGATTTTTTTTTTTTTTTTTGGGCTCATGTCCCATTCGATTACATGGAGAGGGTGGGTTTATGACTTATACTGCAATTAGCCACCGGAATCGAAATGTTTTGGCTTCACTTTTCAGGATGTGTGCAGCACACTTGACAAATGAACTGACTGTAATCTAAAACACATTGCCATTATTTTACAAACATATTTTATTTACTTTCTATAGTTCAGAATTTGTATTTGAACAGGCAATTTTAGTAAACAGTCATCAACATTACCACAGAGCTACACATTAGCACTTGAAATGTGAAGATGCTCTCTTATGTTTCGTTCAACTTTTGTGTTTGCCTATTTATCATTTGCTCATTCTCCTGTAATACCCTGTAGTTCTTGTTCTTGGCTAAGACCACCATTGCAGATTTGGTTCCAGAGAAACAATGGGGATCTTTACACAGAAAAGTGAGGTGCATGAGCATAATGAAGCAGGCTGGCATAACTAGCCATTGTTACCTTGGAATATAAGATTGAAAAGCCTAAACCCTGCAAGTAATTTTCTCTCTTTTTGAATAGCCTTTTTTTTTCTAACACTGTACCATGTAAATCTTTTTAGCTAAGCAGGGAACTCTATAAAACTAAGGCTTTTGCTAATATCGCTCTTATGCGTTCGTTCATTTGGGCGGTCATAAAATACATTCATCAAATCAACCTAATGATAAACTCAGTCAAAATTTTCCTCAGGGGAAAATTCACTTTCATTCACAGGGGTTGTTTTCCCATACTCCCCTCGTTTGGGGCGGTACAACTTCAACTTCCAAAGCGCTGAGGCTGCGTGCCTGGAGCAGGATGCTGTGGTCGCCTCTTTCGAGCAGCTCTATGAGGAATGGAGAAGTGGGCTGGATTGGTGCAATGCCGGCTGGCTCAATGACGGAACCGTGCAGTATCCTATCACCAAACCCAGAGAGCCCTGTGGAGGCGCAAGGACCTCAGCCGGACTGAGAAACTACGGCAGGAGGGACAAGTCCAACAGCCGCTATGATGTGTTCTGCTTCACAGCCAGCCTTAAAGGTGAGTTAAACAGTTAAATTCTGTACAACATTTAGCAGTGTCTGTCCACAACCCTGAAATTCTATGTTTGACATCACAGGCCGCTTTTACTACCTGATCCAGCCCAAGAAGCTGGACTATGAGGAGGCTGTCAATGCCTGCGAGAGAGATGGAGCTGAGATTGCAAAGGTGGGCCATATGTATGCTGCCTGGAAGCTGCTTGGATACGACCGTTGTGATGCCGGTTGGCTGGCCGACGGTAGCGTTCGTTACCCTATCTCCAGGCCCAGGAAGAACTGCAGCCCCACGGAGGCTGCGGTTCGCTTTGTTGGCTTCCCCGACAAAAAGCAGAAGCTGTACGGTGTCTATTGCTACAAACCTCAACCGTGAAGCGCTTCATGTCACGTTACCTGTCCCCAACCAAAGAGCAGCAATACATCGGTTTCCTCCTCCAAACTTATGAAGGACTTTTTGCATGAACTAGCCTTAACTGTGACAATGGTCACCGTGATTTTGCCAAGTAAGACATGTTCCTGGGTCAATATAGTTTGTTTATTCTAAAATTTAATCCTACCCCTAAACCTAACCCTACCCCCATAAGTTATCCGTAAAATCCGAGGGAAATCACAGGTGAATAACACTGATGTAGAAGCACCAAACCCTGGTTGTAAGGCTAAACTAAACTGTAAACATGTACGTCAAATCTGATTGGTTGACTGGAATGTTGCTCCAGGAACATCTTGCATTAGGTGAAATCACATTCATCATGTGACAACTATTATAGAAAGCATACTGTAAAGACCGTACTGCAACATTCACATCACAATATTATTGTAAACAGTTATTTTATCTATTATTTACATTTTATATATATTTTTAAACCATGTGTATGAAAAACAAACACAAATTGCATTCAGAAAGTATATTCAGCTGGAAGGAAAGTTGAAGTCACACCATTTTGATGAAAACCCCTTTTAGAAAGTAGTAAGTGTGAGTTTGTCAAGAATCTCAATTGTGACATTGTAATAAAATATTTAAACATAACAAATAGTATCAACTTGACAGAAAGTTTTTGAAATTTCCCCAAACGGAAAAGCAAAGGCACCGTAAATGGATCTGACACCTTTCTTTTCCTGAAACACTTTTGTGATCTTTCAAATTCAAATTTCCTTAAAACTATATATTTTTCTTTTCTTGTGTTGGTGTATTATCCAATGCTCTGAACTGTGACCTTATTTTATCTGTTTGAAATATCAAATGAATGTGTTTGGCCTGTAGTGTTAAGGCTTTATATTCATCAATAATTCCATTGTTTCATTATTCATGACTACCCTTTGTTTGCAATATTGTGATGTACTTTCTCACCTGTTGCTCTGTTTTTATTTTTATTTGTCAATCATGAGAGAAGCTATTTCTCAGTTTTGAACTTGATGGCCTTGGTGAAGATTTTAAATGTGTTCATCCCTGCACAGAATTTTGACAAGTATTTAACCAGAGACGGATAGAATTTGACAAACTGCTGATGATGCATTGAACTTTGCTATATGGCAGAGAACTACACACATAATTTACTCTGAGAGAATCGTTTAGGACCCAGTTGTATTTTTGCAACAACATTTCAAGACTAGCTTGAGCCTTAGTTGCTTAAGTGTAGATGTGAATCACAATTTAATGATATTGTAATGCCACTGTTCTCTGTAAAAATGGAGAAACAGCACTAAAAACCACATACACATACATACAGTTTGATTCTAATAGATTCATTTGAATGGTATGACATGCAAAGTGTGGCTGACTTCAGATAATGAGATCTTTTGAACGTAACATCTATTACTTGTCACTTTGTATTGATAGATGTTGTTTGTTAATGGGGTTGGGAGGGGAAAAGATACTCATCCTTTAAGCTTTGAACTGCAGAAGCCACAGTGCACATACAGTACATTATATTTTGTTTCATTTTGTCTATGCACAAAATATCTTGGTTTTTTTTTATTATTATTATTATTTTGTTTTGTTTTTTGTCTGAAGTGCAGTGTACGGTTTATGAATGAAATAAATTTTAAATGAAAAATAAAAATCCATAAAAACTGAAATGGCTTTTGTTCTATTCTCCACTAAACTTGTAAATCTACAGTGCTTATAACCATGGATGTTGAAGTTCCAGATGCTGAGTATGCAATGTTTGTTGCTGTATGAATGCCACAGCTTGGCTGGGCATGGATTAAATTA
This sequence comes from Alburnus alburnus, assembly GCA_029874995.1. Classification (NCBI taxonomy): domain Eukaryota; kingdom Metazoa; phylum Chordata; class Actinopteri; order Cypriniformes; family Leuciscidae; genus Alburnus; species Alburnus alburnus. Next base: position 10,153 of record JAPMNU011387687.1, read on the forward strand.
CCCACAAAAAAAAAAACAAAAAAAAAACATTAAAACAACATGAAATAAGCTGATTGCATAGTACCCCATATTCCACTTATTTTGGGAACAGAGAGTTCTCATCATGTTACTGAATGTTTTTTTTTATGTGTGTGTGTGTGTGTGTGTGTGTGTGTGTGTGTGTGTGTGTGTGTGTG
>JAPMNU011387715.1:0-13973 GCA_029874995.1 Alburnus alburnus
TCTCTTTAAGAAAACATTCTCGTGTTTTTTGTTGGAATGAGAAGACCTTAGTTTAGCCAATGATGTGCTTTGGTTAAGTCACGTGACATGCAGTTTTTTTCTGTGGCACGATTTTTGACAGACTGCGGTCTCTTGTCGGTAGTTGCTGAAAGCAAACTAAAACATCAGTAACAAACAAGGACCAGCCCATATCACATACACAAAAAAAAACAGAAACATCATGTGGTGAGCAGGACGAGGCCAAGGGCTGTGAGAGAGCGGCACGAGGCTGGTGGCGTGATTACTGATGAGCGACACCTGCGCGATGCACCGGTCTCGTATTTCTCACGGAGGAGCGGAAGCATAAAGGAGGAGTGACGACAGTGAAGAGCGAGAGAGGAACAGGCCTGAGTTTTGTGATGTTTTGTTCCTGTTTTGTGTGGCCAGCAGTCGTCTGCGAGGGGCTGCTGGCTTATACTTTAGTTTTTGGATTGGTTTATTTATTTATTAAAATATTTGAATGTTTGCTGGTTCCCACCTCCTTCTTCCCATAACAACGAACCTCTCTCACAGCCCTCGGCCGAAAACCAGTCAGTCTCTGGTGTGACCACCATTTGCCTCACGCAGTGCAACACATGGCCATGCATGAACTGGGATGTTTTCAGCTTCCAGGAATTGTGTACAGATCCGTGCAACATGGGGCCGTGCATTATCATGCTGCAACATGAGGGGATGGTCGTGGAAGAATGGCACAACAATGGGCCTCAGGATCTCGTCACTGTATCTCTGTGCATTCAAAATGCCATCAATAAAATGCACCTGTGTTCATTGTCCATAACATACGCCTGCCTATACCATTACCCCACCGCCACCATGGGCCACTCAATCCACAACGTTGACATCAGCAAACCGCTCACCCACACGACGCCATACACGCTGTCTGCCTTCTGCCCTGTACAGTGAAAACCGGGATTCATCCGTGATGAGAACACCTCTCCAAAGTGCCAGACGCCATGGAATGTGAGCATTTGCCCACTCAAGTCAGTTACGATGATAAACTGCAGTCAGCTCGAGACCCAGATGAGGACGACGAGCATGCACATGAGCTTTCCTGAGACAGTTTCTAACAGTTTGTGCAGAAATTCTTTGGATATGCAAACCGATTGTTATTGTTGCAGCAGCTGTTCGGGTGGCTGGTCTCAGACCTTAGAGGTGAAGATGCTGGATGTGGAGGTCCTGGGCTGGTGTGATTAGACGTGGTTGTTACACACGGGTTACATAATGTTGATTAGTCATATGTTAAGGACTGCCAAGGCATTTGTATAATGGAAAAAAAATCAAGATGAAATGGCAATTTTTTTTCTAGCAATTTCCACTATTGTATGTTGTTGCCGTATGGCAACATATCAAAGTACCTTAAAACAATATTATTCCATTTTTTTTTTACAGCACTTCGTCAAGCCATTCTAAGAAAAGAAAAATAGTCAAAAATTTTTTTTTTCTATAGGTCTATCATAATGCGTGCGGTAGAGGGTTAATTTCATAACCATAACATTCAGGCTGGCAATGAATATATGCTGTAACTGAAGCAAAGGAAATTGCTTTTGTTCAGTCCTAAAGCTAGACTAAAGTAAAGTTATGACATCAGCTGTTCAATTTGCTACGGTTCTTTAACTACAGTTGAAGTACAATGACAAAGTTCTCTAGATGTAGGCAAGACCTCTAATTTGTCTGATAAAGAATGAATGTCACATCAAACCAGAACTAGCACTGATGAAACCCTAGCGCTGAACAAAGAACTAGCGCTGATGAAAGCCGACTGTGTTTTCACCTTGCGTCGCCTGCATCGGGGGAAAAAAGCTGCACTTGAACACACTGAGAGAACTTCTTCCGACTGTCAGCTAAGGGTGTTCTGTGCCTGTGTGTAAATGAGACAACTGTCTATTTCTGCAGATATATTGATCTATAATCATCATTCAAAAAGGGAAACCGACGCTGAAGGCTGCAGATACACAAACCATAAACAAAGCAGTACGTGTTGAATCGGCCAAAAAAAGCAGACGAGGACCCATTTCTGCCGACGGTGCGGAACACACTGAGAAAATTTAGTCGACCGTCGCACAAAAACTGCCCAACAGCCGTCCGTCGGCTTGGTGTGTCCGTAACTTAATGGACATTTGAGCATGGTCATTTATGTATATGTGCAAAGAACAAGGAAAATACAGATGCCCTTTACTTCTGAATGCATTCACATACATTTCTCAAACAGCTTGTTCAGAGGAAGAGTGTCAAGGGTAAAAACGTGAATACAGAATAAGAATTTCAGCTGGTGACACTGTGAAATGTGACAGACCTAAATAAAAAAATGGGGTCAAGTAGGGGTTGTGAGAGGCACATGCCAGTGTGAAAAAAGTATTTTGTGTCATACTACACTGTCAAAACTCACTGAATGAACTACAGCAGACTCAGATAGAAATAATCTTCAGTTTGTGTCCCTCTGTGACAGGGGGACACAAACTCCCTTCCCCCCCCTGAAGTGTCCTCAAACTAGAGGACTGGAAATATAAACTTAATGACAGTGTTGAAGTCCAGAATAAAGGACTGCCCGATTTAACGGTTAAATACTGATTTAAGTTAAATTAAGTCAATGACCAAGGAAAGAGGAAAGTATCTTACCAGCTTTCTTGGGCACACGGGTGAAGGTTCCTTTCACAGTTCGGCAGTGGGAATTGTCACCCCCACACACACCACACTTATCCTCCACCTTGTTGGAGCCAATTTCCCTGTCACAGCCCACTTTCTGAAGGAGAGGAAGAGAGATATGGGGGGATATGCGAGACACACTAAGAAAAAAGGCAAGATGTGCTATCAGAAACACTTTCAAGCTTTCATCTTGGATATATCTACATCTAATATCATGAAACTATAATGCGCCAGAGAAACAAGCAAGCACACTAGCACGCTTTTCAGAAGTCTGAGCGTGGTTCGCATGATTTTTGGTCTCGTATGTGAACACTCAAAATGATCTCAGACCCCTTTAAAGCAAACCGAACCGAGACCATCTCAGGAGATGGTCTGAGTATGGTTCGCTAAAAATATCCATTGTGAACACAAATCAGTCCGAGCTCACTTGATTTTTCAATTTGTGAATTCCAATGTTTGGTCATCAGATGCCTCCGTACAAATAGGCTGTTCATCATAGCTGTTTCTTCTGGCAGATCTCTACAAATGATTCATTCATAACGTACACTTGTTTATTGCCATTTTAACCGCTTCCAAGCTGTGTAAGAGAGACGCAGCTGATTGCTTTGCCAGCTGAAATATTTTGATATACAGTTTTACAAGCGCACACAATTAAAGCGTATGCACAGAAAGTCCGCCCTCACAGCGCGTGTACAAAACTAAATTCTCTTTAGCATCTTATTGCATTTAAAGTGTCAAAAACACACAAAGTTCACATAAACAGTTAGTTTTGTTTTAATGAATGACAACATCTGGGAAATAAATTGCATGTAGAATTGCAAAAAACATTTGTGCAAAATAAACAACTTGCTTTACAAAATAATAATAATAATAATAATCTTTACAAACAAATATCCTGCTTAGTGAGGCACATACAATGTAAGTAAAAGGGATTAAATTTTGAAGTAGAGATAAAATGGCATGAAAATTTCATAACACGATTATGGTGACACAAATTATCACAATTATCACGGTTTTGATCAAATGAGATGTAAATGTTCCAAAAGAACTGGTAAACGGGTTTTGCATTTGAAAATCAACAAACAACAAATCAAATTAGCTGCTCTATGCACTTTTTTAAGCAAGATTCTGTTTTCTGCGGCATTTCCTTGCTTTTAAAGGGATAGTTCACTTCAAAATTAAAGTTCTGTCATCAATTACTCACCCTCAAGTTGTTTCAAATCTGGATGAATTATTTTCTTCTGCTGAACACAAAGGAAGATATTTTGAAGAATGTCGGTAAATGAATAGTAGTAGAATGTTCTACTATGGAAGTTAATGGGGTCCATCAACTGTTTCATCATTCATATTCATCAAAATATCTTCTTTTGTGCTCAGCACAAGAAAGTAATTCACACAGGTTTGAAACAATTTAAGGGAGAGTAAATGATAGAATTGTAATTTTGAATTGAACTATTCCTTTAATGACCCTTGTCAATAGAAGCGCATTATAACAGTGCACATCCATGTCTCTTGTATGACAGAGGACACACTCTCTCTATTCATTCTAATGCAACTTGCCATCATGCTTATCAGTGTTTTCAGAGGACTTTAGTATTAATACTAATATAATATTGTTGTAGTGGTCATCTTGTCTGGGCGATTGTTTTGTACACAGTACAAAACGGATTTATAAATGGGTAAGATTTTAAAACATTAATCTCATTCAATATTTGACTTATTGATTCTATATATAATAATTATAGAATTATTTCTGTAGCAAAAATTAAATAAATGGTGAAGTAAGTGTACGATGTACAATTATCGCTTAATTGTCACCCTTAGTAGTCTTGTTTGAACTTGTTAATTCTTCTTAACTCAAAGCCACTTGCTGCAAACTTTTCTTCACGAACGCTTTGCATTAATTATGACGCTTTCCAGAAATTGTTTTGGTTTTGAGTTCAAAGTTAACTTGACTTGCGTTTGCTATACTACAGTGAGTGGTGGTCACGATTTAAAGTGTTTCCTCCTTTTGCAGTGACTTTTTTTTTGCATGTTCTGCAGTCAGGGTGACCATCCTCAATTAAGTTTCCCTCAGGACTTTTGTAAAAGCCAAAATATGACCACACCTCAGATTTGGTACTCTTAGAGGGCTGAAAATCTCCCAAACGCTGTCACTGCCTTCTGCCATGTCTTCTCATACAAAAAAAACAACGTTGCATGTGCGTCAGACTGCTGCTGGCTGGTCATGATTAACTGGACAGTTTTCAAAATCGCGATGATCAAACACAGTTTTAATGATAATTAAATTTTAAATGATAATACTAACCATCAAGACCTTTTATCGTGGTTTATCGTGAAACCGGAAATCGCTATTTTGAAAAACCATAGGGTCAGCCATCAACACTGAACTGGACTAGATCCAAAAACCAACAGTATACAAAGAGGTCTGAGACCAAATTCCTACTTAAGTGGACCAAAAAAGGTCCACTTAAGTCCTCTTTCAGGGACATAGACAAAGTGAACGTAAAGAGAACTGGGTCCTTTTTCACTTGGTTCACCTCTTGGTCCACTTAAAGGAGTCTGAGTTCGGTTCTTTTAAAGAGGACTCAAGTGTGAAAACACCCTATGGCATCGTTGTTGAAGAGTATATTTGCTAGTGAAGTGTTTTTACTTATTGTAGAGTTAACAAAAGTTATCATGGGCTTTGTAATATTTGAAGTAGGGCTGGAACGACGCGTCGACGTAATCGATTACATTGATTGCGTAAATTAGTCTATTTTCGTGAAATGCGTTGATTCGTCGCACTATTTATATTCCCCAATGATGCTGGCTACCGGGTATGGAGCTTTTGATGGTTCTGAAGTATTTCTAATGTTGCTATTTTGGCCACAGAAGCAGAATCCTTAAAAAGTGTCAACAAGGAATGTTTTTTTTCTTTTGAAAGTACTGTACAACTGACATTGACAAATATGAGACACTACAGCCGTTTGTTGAACAGCCGTCTGTTGAACAAAACTTTTAAAAAGGTGCTAGATATCTGCAAATAAATCCTAAAGCCTCTGTACACTAGCTGACACACTATCAATCACTTGCTCCCAAAAGCTAATCTCTATTCATTGTCCATCTACAAAAATCAATTTACTTCTATCAACCCCATCTGCAGAGATTCATTCTTCAAACAACATTCATTGTGAAGTGGCACTCATCCTATACACACTGCACTGTGATCAGAGCCAACTCACAAATTTACAGCAAAAAAAAAAAAAAAAATAGGATTGCACAGTGACAGATTTGTCTTAAAATTAAATGTATCATATGTGAAGACTCATTTTACCTATTCAGAAGTGTGCAATAATTTTCTAACTGGCCTTACTCACATGTCTGTGAGTACAGTGAGTCAGATGTCTACTTTAATATCAGACTAGATGAAGTCCATCTACACTGCATGCTGGTGTTGTGCGGCACAATTATGATTAAGGCAATACATAAAAGGGCAAGAAACCAAAGACATTGACACTGGCATTGATATCTTAATAAAAAAATAAAAAAATAAATAAAAAAGTAAAAGCTGGAAGTAAGAAAATACCCATTCTGGGCTGGTGGGAGAAAATGACAAGCCAATGGACCTTAGACAATAGATTTTTAATTCTTTCCCCGCCAGAATAATAATAATAAAAAAATTATTGCCAGCCAGCACCAGCATTTTTGATAATTTTCACATTACTTTCATGGCCTCAGAATATTTTGTTGTACAAATATCGGAACATGCAATGTACAGTATCAAAAGAAAGAACAGACCCTCTGCTTTTAAACAAAAACAACAAAAACTTCATGCATTCTTTTTTATCAACACTTAAATGTGGGTAAGTTTCATAAAAAAAGCAACATTAAAAGTGCAGTATATAAGAATAACTAGTGGTCAAAATAGGTACTGCAGTCGAATTAAAAAAATATCGGTGATCGTTGTTTTTTGGGTCATGTTTCATGTCAGTCATGTTTCACACTTGCCATGTGTTCTGTGTTGTCATGCTGTCATTGGTTCATTGGTTCATTGTGTCTTATTCAGTAATTGGACTTGTGTGTATTTAAGCCCTCATGTTTGCCATGTGTCCTTGTCAAGTATTGTTTCCCTGTAACCACTGTTGGTGAGCACCATGTCCATGTCCATGTCCTTGTTTTGAGTTTCATGCCACACCATACCTTTGTTTTATGTTTGATCTTGCTTTTGAAGAGTTATAATAAACTGCACTTGGGTTCTACAACTTGCCTTCAGTGGATCTCCTGTTACAACTACATCCAGATATAGATGCCATCTCCAAAACTTGTACCGTACTGTAGGGTCAACATTTCATTTGGTAATGTTAGGCAGCTATGATCTATATGATGTTTAATGTTTTGCGTTATTTTACATGTGTGTAAGCAATGCTTTCATCACTTGTTTCTGCTTATTTTTCACCTGTGTTTTGACCTGAAGATCCGGTCCTCTTTCAGAAGATGCATTATAGTGCCCCTACCGTATAACAGTGAAAACATGGATGGCCGGGAAAATTCCATCACTGGTGGGAAAGTGTTGTGTCATAAATTATGGAAAATTCCGTCAATGGTGGGGAAAGAGTTAAAGAGAATAATACAGATTTTTAAAAGTGAGTCTCAACCCTAGATAGCATGATCATTAAAATGCACAAGGACTGTTCACGGCCAATCTGATGTAAATTAAACTGACAAGAGCTGGAGAAAATCTGCTGGTTCATTCTTGGCTGGCTGCTACACAACCTCAGCGAGTCAAAGTGCACAGGATTTTATTAGTAATCAATAAATCAATCAATCAATCAATCAATCAATCAATCAATCAATCAATCAATCAATCAATCAATCAATCAATCAATCAATCATTACCAGACTGGTTTATTATAAGCGACTCAGAAGATAATTTAGTGGCTGGATTATCAAAAGTTTGTGAAGTTCATGACATGAAATCTTTCAAAGAAATTCACTTCTGTTTGAAGTAGATAGTTGAGGCAGTTTTGTGAACTAATTACATTGTTACACACCATTATATTATCAAAATCTTACTGAGAAAAACAATAATATTATTCATTTTCATTTGTGCTAATTAAGTTTTAGCACACCAACACCGGTTCTAATATCTGCAAAAGTAAGTATGCAACCGTGAAATAAGTTAATGCATAATGCAATTCAAACACTTCAATTCAAACACTTACCACACACTCGCCACGCACACAGATGCTATACGGGTCTTTGTAAGAGCACTTTGTCCCATCATGCATCAGCTGCTTCATGTAAGCCACGTCACCTGTTTCTTTTGATTGGCAATAAAGGTGACACCTTTTGTTGGCTGGCAATATAGAAAAACATGAAGAAATACTTAATAAGAAAGACCACAAATTACATTACATACATTGTTGTCTGCTATAGGTCTATTAACATAAAATTAAGTCATGAGAAAACAATATTATTCAACCAGTAAGACTGGTATGTAATCATGCATAAAGAATAGTGTAATGTAATATTCAAGCAAAATTAAAATTAATGTGTTCTTACAGGTCTTGATCTACACAAGCTTTGAACCAATTAATTATTGATTAATTATTCAAGTGCATTAAAAATGACTTGTGCAATTATGTGAAATATTAGCACAGGTCTGACATCTGACAACCTATACTTGAGCCGAAACCCGGGAGGAAAGAAGAGTGCCACCGCCGTTATACAAAATCCACCAGCCTTCAGCAGGAGGATCGCGAGCTGGATCGGGAGGTTCGGGCGGAGTGAAAACCAGCTGCCTCTGCACCTGCACAACCCACACACATACCTCTCATGAAGATGGGGGGCAAGAACAACCCGGAGGCATTCCTGGACCTCTTTGAGAGGACCGCCGAGGCCTGTGAGGGCACAAGAACATTGGCCGGAGTGCCTCATTCCCCTGCTGATGGGGGAGGCACAGATGGTGGGCCAGCAGCTACCAGTCCTGAACCTCCGGGTCTACCAAGACCTGAAAAGAGCCATCCTTCAGCGGGTCGGCCTCACCCCTGAACAACACCGCCAGCACTGGAGCTTTCAGATCACTGGACCTGGGTGAAAGTGGCCGTGCACTTTGTGATGGCTCAGCAGCTCTGGGATGCATGTCGCAGATGGCTGGTGGTCAAGGGAAGCGACGTGGACCAGATCATCGACCAGGTTGTACTGGAACAGTTCATTGGCTGACTGTCAAAGAAGACGGCACAGTGGGTCCAGTGCCACCGTCCAATGTTGCTGGACTCGGCCATCCAACTGAGTATAAAGGGGGGTACTTATCAAGCTTTGGTGGATTCAGGATGTAACCAAACTTCCATTCATCAAAGCTTGATTCAACCTGAGGCACTGGATAACAGCCGTATGGTTCCAGTAAGGTGTTTGCACAGGGATGTGATAAAATATCCCTTAATGCCTGTCGCTATTCAATTTAGGGGGAAAAATCATGGTGTAGAGGTCACGGTTAGTCCACAACTCAGAGATCTGCTAATTCTGACGAATTGGCCAGCATTTAGTCACTTATTGGGGTTTCTCTGTGCAGATGTCTCTTGGGAGAACAGAGGGTGGGGAAAGGGGGCGGTCACGCAGCTAGGGGAAGCTGAACCGGGACCGCTGGGACCAGAACCAAAGGAATGGAGCGCTGTTGAAAGGCTAATCCTTACAGAGCGCAATGATTTTCCCCTGGAACAGTCCCAGGATGAATTGCTGAAAAATGCGTTTGATCAGGTCCAGTCAATCGACAGACAGCTTCTCCAACCTACGCGACCACTCTCTTACCCTTATTTTGCTATTTTAAAGGATAAGTTGTACCGAGTGACCCAAGAAGCTCAAAGCAAGATACAACTCAGTAGTAAGTTCTGAAGAGCCGTCGGAAAATACTTTTCCAGGGTCCAGGTTTGTACTGTACCAGTTTTTTGCCAATTTTTTCCCATACTGGTACTGGAAGTAAGACGAGAATAGGACATTTCAGTAAGGCGCAGCATGTCCCTCAGAGACCTCGGGCAGAATGCCCTTTAAAGAAGGAGAGTACCTGCGAAGGAGTGCACTTCTGCTACAAGCATCGACAACGTCTACACTGTTGACGTAGTAAAAACAGTGCAGCGCTTCCGGGTTCTACGGCAGAACGCCGGCTCACCATTGGCTGACGCTGTTCAAGTGAGAACCATAATGACACGGCTTTCTGACGTAGAACCCGAACGCGCTGCACTGTGTTTATTACGTCAACAGCTTAGGAGTCTGACAAAGACGAGAAGAAATTGTTGAATAAAGTTGTTATTTTTGTTTTGTTTTTGCGCACAAAAGGTATTCTCATTGCTTCATAATATTAAGGTTAAACCACTGTAGTCACATGGACTATTTTAACTAGTTTTTACAACCTTTCTGGGCCTTGAAATTTGCAATGACGTTGCTGCCTATGGGAGGGACAGAAAGCTCTCAGATTTGATCAAAAATTTGTGTTCCAAAGATGAACAAAGGTCTTATGGGTTTGTTACGACATGAGGGTGAGTAATTAATGACAGAATTTAAATTTTGGGGTAACTATCCCTTTATCCAACAATAACTGGAAAGCCCTAAGCAACAAACATGTTGCCCTTTCCCAGAACACTTAAACAAGTGTTTTCCTATACCCTTATAGCCATAAGCAACAAGCACGTTGCCAATTTTACAAGAAAAGTGTTTTAGCCGATTGAGCATGTTGAATCAGCATCAGAGCTATTGAGTGTTCAGCTTTGCAAACCAGTGCACGAGAATAAAAAAGCAAGTGATTAAGCAAGAGGGAATACACAGAAGGGTTCTTCTGAGCATTCCAACGCAATATTTCCATAAATGACATGCTGTCTGGAATGAGAAAGTGAAGATTAAGTAATCAACATCAATCAAGCACTGCTTGGTTATTGTTTGTTTATTTACAGTCCACGCTCCAGTTTTATTTTGAATTATGAATATTACTAACACATGCTGGTGTTGACAGTTTTTTCCTCTCATGCAGGTGCAAATGTGCATGCTTCTGGGCTGTAGTCTTGCACTGTGTTCGAGTGCAACTTGACCTAGAAGCAGGCAATGTAAACGTAAACCATGGTTGCTTGTTGCCACTAGTTCTTGATCTAGACTTGGTGTGTCTGAGCTGTTAAGCCACAAACATGTCACCAATAACCATCAGAAATCTTAGGCAACAGGCACATTGCTGATACCTGAAAAACCTTGAGGTCAGCATGAAATCCAATTTGACCGTGTCTGTAACGCAAATTGCAAGTATTATGGTAAACCTCCATCTGTGCAAGTTGTCTTTTAATAATTTTTGCTCAAAATGTGAAGGGAATGGCTTCCCTTCTCTAATGTGTCAGTTGATTACTTGGGAAAAACATCCTTAACTGCTCCCCTGCTGTAAACTAGAGGTGAGAGATGGAGATTTCCTCTTCAAATATCCTCTTCGTTTGAAAATATGGCACAATACTGAAGTAATGTCGGTGGTAACTTCCAGTTCACAGAGACTTAAGTAACACTGATAACAGCTGGATGGCTTAATGCAACAGGTGTGATGCTGATACCTATATATCTTTAAGGCACGAATATGTACAAATTTTGCATTAAAATATCCAAAAATCACTAGAACAAAGTTATATATGTCGTTGAGGTGTACTTGCATAATCCCAAATGATTCCAACTATATTTAAATCAAGAGAAATCCACCATTTAACCAATGAAATGGTCCGTATCATTGCTTTGCCTGTCAAAGTTGCATATCCTCATTATCCTTGGTTGTCGATTTTACTCCTGAAGAATCCAAGAAAAACAGTGTGCTTCCTCATGCATGAACTGTGATGAACATGATTTCTGTTCCCATCGGACTGATTCCATCGGCTGTGTAGATGACGACCCCCATTATTCCACACTCCTTCACAGGATTATCAAGCTACAACGTTATTATTGTTTGAATAAGATACCTTTGCGGCGAAACGTATTGTGATACAGCAACATTGCAGTCTTTTAAAAAAAAACGTACCTCGCCTGTCCCGAAATTTTTTACTGTCCCTAAAAATATTTTTAAACAAAAAGCACTGCTGAAAAAAAGGTAAGCAAAGATGGCGTACGGCCCAAATCCCCCAAATGCAGTATCTATTATAATACATGCTAAAATATGAGTTTTTAAACTGGAATGGCTGTCAGTGACATTTCTCACACTGGCTTTAGTTTTGGACAATGCGGTCCTTTCATTTTGTGGGTTAAAGAAATAAATGGCACTGGACACAACATGAAGCAACAGCAGAAAGTGCAAAATTTGACAAAAGCCTTTAAAATGACACTTTGTCACCTCATGTGTGAGGGCACTCTAAACGACTTCTTGAGCCGCACACACTAAGGAAAGTGGGTAAAGTTGTGGTTCATCTTGTACTGGTTGATTTAATACTGTGAAGCTGCTTTGATACAACCTATGTTGTGAAAAGCGCTATATAAATAAACTTGACTTGACTTGACTTGGTTGGTTTGGTTCATGGCTAATATTGCTTTAACACAGACATTTTAAAAATTCCTATGGAAAAAAATATAGAGCAAGGCTGCTGAAAAAGTTGTCAGGAACTTTTGCACTATTTCAGTGCTCTTGGAATGTCACTCAGCCAATCAAATTCTAGGACCCGGCACTATTATATAAATATATTTCCCCAAATTACACTGCTTTAAAATCGGAAAAACTCACCGTCTGGGTGTTCGTAGGGAAGCCAGTGGTGTTTGGTGTTCTGGTATTCAAAGTGGGAGTTGCGTTGTTGACATTGTTGTGCTCTGAAGTCCTCAAAGTGTTTGGGGCAATCATCAATGTTACACAGCTGGTACTCATAGTTCACCCCTGGACAGTCCTGACCTCCATTAGATGGACTAACAGACAAAAGATAAGAATCAAATAAAGACCAACAAAGTACTTTAAATATACAAGTATGTGGTTTAAAAAGCAGTCAGTAACCAAAGTTAATCAAAACAAAGTTTAAATGAATCACTTCAATGAAGAAGTCTGGCACAAACAGATAGTAGAAACATATCTTTCCCTTCTTTCACCAAATAAAATATTTAGATCCAGATTCAGAAAAGCTAAGCAATGTTTGGATCGAATGGCAACCGATGCAAAAGGAAGATTGAATTTTGACAACATCACAAGCCTCACTTTAAATTTCATTCATGCATATTTTCTATAAGTGCGAACATCTGTTCAACTCAAATGCTGTTTAACAGGCCCTTAAAACAAACACTCTACACAACTACTGTAGCACACTAATGTGCTGGCATAAAAAAAAAGTTCTCTTGCTTCTTTCATTCTCAAAGCATGCATGCTAATTAAGAAGCATCCACTCATTTTTCTGGTGCAAAATAATGCCCCTACTTCAAAAAGAAAAATATATTTAGACAGCAAATACGACAGCCGTATCTGATTAAAAACACCCTGTGCAGATGTTTATCAAAAAATAGATTTAGAGATGCAAACAGGTAATCAGATCATTTCATGCATGATTTTGATTTATTGAAATAATAAAGAACAAACTAACCTTACTGGATAATGCAAAGTTTGTGACTGACATTTCCTATCATTGGATAGTGTCAATCATGTTCACCCCTGCTGTCTGTATGCTTTATTGCATACATATATAGACATATAGTTCTTTTCATTTTTAAGAAACTGCAGCCATCCATATGATAACTGAATCTGGTATAAAGAGTACTCTAGTGTGCCAGTAAGCCTCATTAGCAATCCTGACTGTGTGTTCAGTAGATAACATACACAGGGTTGTTGCACTGCCGGGTTCTAAATCGGACGCCCGTCCCGCAGGAACGAGAGCAGGAGCCATACTTGCTCCAGGTGCCCCAGGCTCCATCTTGCTTCACTTGGTTGGCATTCTTCCACATGCAGTGACCTTTGTAGCACCACTACAAGGGGAAGGTGTGAGACAGAATCAAATTGGGAACAACAGGACAAAATAGGCACAGCAAAATGTGGACACATGAAATTACCTTCCCAGGTGCACATTCAGTCCCATCCAATGGTGGCCCTTTTTTGGTCTTGCAGAAGTAAGGGTTATCTGGATGACTGCACCAAAGCTGCTTGCATGGATCAAATGTGCGAAACTGAAGAGAGAGAAAAGTGCCCATGGTTGGATGCTTGGCATTTTAAGAGAGAGAGAATTAATTGGCAAGACAAATTGAAAAGATTTTGAACTTGTTTGGCCAAGCTACAAAACTACAATTCCACCAGAGATAAGACCTGACAATTCTTTTCCTCTTAGGAATTCGTT
>JAPMNU011387793.1:0-13110 GCA_029874995.1 Alburnus alburnus
AAATAATGCACACCTTAGAACGTTCTTCAACCAATCAGATTCAAGCATTCAACAGCCCTGTAGTATAAATATATATAATCCATATATAGTTCATTTATGTAAACGAGGATAGTAAAATAAAGTAAACTGTGACATATTATGCCCAAAAATTCTTCATACAGTGGACTACCAGAGAAATGTATTGCAATTTGTTTTTTCTTTAATTGCCAATGCAACCTTTTTACACCACAGATTGAACAAAATTAAGCATTGCTTTGTAATTGGTAATCTAATTGTGTACTTAAATTTAACAGCAGACAATGTGATTAATATTCATTAACCCAGCAGCTCATCAGCATGTTTTATATTGTTATTAGTAGTAGAAGTAGTAGTATTATCATCTTATCAGGATTATTCTTAGTTTATATATATATATATATATATATATATATATGTATATATATATATATAGAGAAAGAGAGAGAGAGAGAGAGAGAGAGAGAGAGAGAGAGAGAGAGAGTCAAACCAAAATTTATTCAGACACCTTCAACATTTCTCACATTATCACAGTTTATTCGCTATAGTTTCGAAAATGGTAATAAAATATGACAAGAACTCAAAGAGTTATCAAATCAGTTGATAATTCACTGGGTTTGGCCATTCTTCAGTTAGACTGTCTCACAAATGAATTAGGTTAAATTGCTGTCAGTTGTCAGCATTCGCTAGAACTGATTTGCTGACATCAAAACAGGGACAGTAATAGGGGAGTGCTTGCGCATTAGTTCCGGCCACTACCGAATAATCTAGCACTGGCTTCTGCTTGTTTTTAAAGGCTGAACAATTCCAAATTTACTCCGTTTTGACAGGAAAATACAACAAAGAATATAATTTACAGGTAACGTGGCAATTCTATGTGGTATGTAAAACTCTCTCGCTCTCTCTCTCTCTTTCATGTGTGAGAGAAACACATAGCTCTCTAAGCGACGATGAGTCTGGTGCTGCCTTCACACTACAGTTTACAGTGCGTCAAATATTCAGTGCAAAGTGCATATCCATTGAGAAAGTCAAGCGAAAGTCTCAAGCTCTCAGTCAGAGTTATCAAGATGAGTGAAGGCAAATGAAAATATATCTGTGCTAGACTGTGCTACTAAGCCTCAAACACTGGGGATTGAAATCTAACAATTTATTAGCCAATGGCTAATGATGAAAACGTGAAATGAACATGAAAATGTAGTCACATATGCAAGTGATTTACTCTTTCTTGTTGTTGCCCCTAAGCGAAGAACGAAAACAACTTTGCTGTGAGTGTGTCAGGGCCTTGAGAAAGAGAGAGTTAAAGAAAGTGCCACTTACTTGGTTCCACACACACTTCCTCATAGTCCCGACAGCAGGTGCCTTCATTTACACATGCAGCGTCACAGTGGCACGCTGCATTAGCATCACGACTTTTGGATATGCAGCGATTTTTACAGCTATCAGTAACTATCAGACAGAAAACAGACAAAATTTAGAGCATGTAGACAGAGTGATATCTCAAAAACAAGTTGTCAAATGTAATAATAATACAGGGCTTCATTCCAATGCTCAGTGGCATTTAAAGGTGATTATACAATGGATTAAAGATTACACAATGATTATAGATTATTTACTTTTTACACTCACCGACCACTTTATTAGGTACACTTGTTTACCTGCTCATTAATGCAAATATCTAATCAGCCAATCACATGGCAGCAAATCAATGAAATTAGGCATGTAGACATGATTAAGAAGATCTGCTAAAGTTCAAATTGAGGCATCAGAATGGGAAAGAAAGGTGATTTAAGGGACTTTGGTTGTTGGTGCCAGACGGGCTGGTCTGAATATTTCAGAGACTGCTGATCTACTGGGATTTTCACGCACAACCATGCCTTGATGATGTCAGAGGTCAGAGGAGAATGACAGACTGGTTTGAGCTAATAGAAAGGCAACAGTAACTGGGTAAATAAAAATAACCACTCAGTCTGCAGAAGAGCATCTCTGAACACACAACACTTGAAGCAGAGCTACAGCATCAGAAGACACACCGGTGACACTCCTGTCAGCTAGAAGAACACAAACTGAGGCTACAATTCACTCAGGATCACCAAAACTGGACAAAAGAAGATTGGAAAAACGTTGCCTGGTCTGATGAGTCTTGATTTCTGCTGTGACATTCAGATAGTCGGGTCAGAATTTGGCGAAAACAACATGAAATCATGGATTCCTCCTGCCTTGTATCAACAGTTCAGGCTGCTGGTGGTGTAATGGTGTGGAGGAGTTTTTCTTGACACACTTTGAGCCTCTTAGTACCAGTTGATCATTGTTTAAATGCCACAGCCAACCTTAATATTGTTGCTGACCATGTCCATCCCTTTATGACCACAGTGAACCCATCATCCGATGGCTCCTTCCAGCAGGATAACACGCCATGGCACAAAGCACAAAAACATCTCAAACTGGTTTCCTGAACAATACAATAAGTTGACTATGCTCAAATGGCCTCCACAGTAACAATAAGTTCATTATTCTCCTCAGTCCAAAAAAGCTCCTTTGGGATGTGCTGGAACGGAAGATTCGAATCATGGATGTGCAGCCAATAAATCTGCAGCAGTTGCAACTGTGTGATATGATCATGTCAATATGAACCAACATCTCTGAGGAATGTTTCCAGCACATAGCTCAACCCGGTACTAGTAAGGTGTACCTATTAAAGTGGACAGTGAGTGTATGTAATATATGTAGTAAAAGCTTATAAAGGGTGATCTTTAATTAAAACAATTTCAGTCAAAGGCTAGTCTAAATTCAATTATGACCAGAAACAACAGTACAAACCTGATATTGTACCTTTATCACTGCAGCGGAGTTTCAGAATAAATATGATTGTGAGAATTAAAGCCAGCAAGGCGAGCAGAAGAACCTAAAGAAACAAAAACAAATGCAGTTACAAGATTTAGTAAACAATGAATCATTATTATAATTGCATTAATATATATATTTTATGGGTAATGACAACAAATTAACATAAAACTCATCCAACTTTAGCAGAAATTGTCTACTTGCATTACTAACAAGAAGTTCATGAATTTAATTCCTGTGGACACATACACAGTAGTTCAAAGTTTGGGGTTAGTAATATATGTTGTACTTTTATTTGATCAAAATAACAGTAAATTAAAATATTTGGAAATATTCATTTAATTTAAGATAAACTGTCTCTTTTAAAATATAATGTATTCCTGTTATGGCAAAGCTGAATTTTGAAATATGAGATCAGAATTAAAACATGATGCCTAAGGCTTAAGCAGCTTTGTTACATTCAGAATGTCACACTATACAAAAATCAGGTATTTTCGGTCAATTCGTTTAATGTTCTCATTTGGTTCATCCAACAAAAGGTTAATACAGCAAGCATCTGAGTCAATAGACTAGCTCAGCATTTAAAGATTAACTTAAGATCAACCTGCCAAGATCAACCACACCAGCAAAACATTTAAACTTTCACATATTGGAATTTATCTGATTATTTGTAATGAGAATTGTTTAGAAATATCAAAACAATGGATTGTTGCAACTTGCAGCCTCATAGGGATGAATAACCTTATGAAGAGTCCACTAGCTCAACTCAAAGGCATGCTGTAATGCTATATTACACAGTGAGGTACACTAGCTTCTATAGTTAATGATTATAACATTTCTCCAAAACTCTGGCGCAGCCAGTTGTTACTTGTTTTTGCTGTACAATAGAAATTTCTATGACTTTTAAAGATTGCATTCATTTCCGTGACTCCCCCATTTTTCCAGGCTTTCACTGACCATGGGAACCCTGAAAAAATTTGAATGATGAGCTAAATGAGATCTCAGCTACCTAAAACATCCTACATCTAACAGCACAAATAATGATTAAAGATACTTTACAAAAACAAAGATGAAGCGACACAAAACTTTACATACAATATAGTTATCTTAAAAAGTACAAATACATCTAAGAAAATACACCTTTTCTTTTTTTGATGAATGACAACTTAGGTGCCTCAGTATTTAACTTAATTATCCATATACTCAGCTATACCATACTATACTATACTATACTATACTATACTATACTATACTATACTATACTATAGGTTCCTAAAATAACCTCTCAGTGGACAGTTCTTAAAATAACACACATTTTTCTAATCACTAAATCACATTTTAATAATCTAAAGAAGATTTTTCCACTATATCGAACCTTTTGTGCAATATTGGATCCATCATGGATTATAAAGGTGCAGCATTGAAACATATGCCAATAAATAACTTTTATTTTTAAGAGTGTATGTAAATTGACTTCATATAGGCTAAAGAAAGAAAATAACACAAGAGAACCTTTACACAAAATATTAAGCTTAGGCTAAAGGTAAAAAGAGTAGCACTGAGTCAGAGTTGCTTGTTTAACCTAGTTTCAGACACCGGCTTTTATTCCCCCCATACTGTCCCATGAGGCTTCTCTTACCGCAAAGAGGATTTTCACGCATCTTGACCTTGTTTTTGTGTCGTTTTGTTTCGGTTTGGACCGCTGTCCTGTCCCCAGTAGGTTGGCGGCATGCTCGCTCATGTGTTCATCCCGCTTGGCTGAATCCATTATTGATCACGCGCTCAGTCAGTGTGTGTTGCACAGTTTTGTTTTGCACACACTCATTTCAAACTTTGTTCTCTACTGACTTTCTCGCTCATGTAGTCAGAGGACCGCCCAGCTGCAGTCTACCAAAGGTAACTTGAGCAACACCACATGCCCTCTGCTTCTGTGAATTATATTTACACTGGGGCGAATGCTGCACTAAAATGTTTTTTTTTTGTTTTGTTTTGTTTTGTTTTGTAATCTGTCATATCGTCTTTGACTGATTTACGAAAAGTTCTTCTCATTAACTGACCCTTTAGGTAGAGGAACTATGACAGTGGTAAATCAGGCCACAATTGTTTACATTGTCCACAGTTTTACATCGCATTAGGGAAGGGAAAACACTTGTTTGGATAGCCTAGGTCAAACAGAAATTGAAAGTTAAAGTACAATAGAAACAAGTGCCATTGTTGTCTTCTTATAGAGTGCGCTAGATTCACCCGAAGATAAAAGCTGAAATGTGTTTGTATTAATAGCCGTAGGCTAACATGAATGACCAAAAAAAGCTGCAGTCAGGATGTAATCAGTAAAATATGCTGCAAAGTGTCAAGCCCTTATTTTGTCAATAAATCATTGAGCGCATTATAACGTTCTTCATAAATTGTTGCATTGTGTTGTGAATGTGATTACCTCATTATGCTTAAAATAGGCTTGGGATACTTTATTGGATGTTATGGATATATTGCGCAAGTACGCCCTCTAATGGACAGTCGCCGCATGTACACTTAATCATTCACCTGATAGCACCATCATACTGTAGAGTGGAAGGACATGGACCCATTCAGTCATCTTAAGTAGCCTACCTAAATTTAAAATCCCCCTGGAGACAATAATTGTATCCCTTAAAACTCCTCTTTGATCACCAAAATTACATATTTCCTAAAAATAAAAAATAAAAAATTCATGCCATAAAATAGCTTGAATGTAACTACACACTTGCCCCATTTAGTATATGCGGTTCTATGTATATGCAAATTAGCCCCACCTCCACTCACTCGCACCAGCTCAGAGATCCACTCGTTGACGATCACACGTTGACCTGATTGGTTACAAGGTAGTTTGTGACGTCAGAAACACCAGCGATTTCAAACCGCATTTTTGAGACTGTCTTTCGTTCATTGCAGTTTTGAGGAGAAAATACTCAGAAATGGTGTTGACTTATGAATTTTCATTTAAAAACATTACATAGACATATAAGTAACATTAAAAGCTTGATTTTGACCACAGGGGGGCTTTAACTTTCTGTCTTTAAATGATAAAACTATGAGAAATGGTTTTGGCATATGAACATAAACCAAAAAATGATGAATGAAATACCTGTTTTTAATATGGCAGTATTTTGCTGCTCATTATTATGTAACATCTGTTGTCCGAATCTGGGCAGAGCCAGCAGGGCTGATTATCCGAGCTGACGGTATCACATTCCTAATTCATTTAGTCTCACTCACCGCATCCTTCAGGAAACGGAGGGAATCTAATTAGAACGAACAATACAAAGAGAGGTCATTACATTAAGCTCAATTATTGATCAACATAATTTTCTGTGGAAGAGTTGTCATTTTTTAAAATATTGCGTGGTGTGCAAAATTAAGACAGTTTTTGGTAGATTAGACTATTTAATGCAATTTTCATGTGCTAATTGAGCATAACTGCCTTTCACTTGAAATGTTTTTAGGCTAAAGTGGGACAGATCGTTATAGCTATGGGACGCTGATGTTAAATGTAGGCAATATGAAATACTACAAAAGCATAATTACAATAATTCTATAATATTGTAAAGTCTGTGGCCCTGATGGAAATGCATATCTCATCAACTTAAGTTGGTCATGCTGTTGCTGTTGTTTTGGAGCATGAACTGCTTTAACCAGCTCAAGATCAAGATCTACCAGCTTGATTTCAGCCCCATAACCTGGTATATACTAATCCATTATCTAGATGAGATTGGACCAGTTCATGACCAGCATGTTAGCTAGAAACCACTTACTGTCAGTTTAACCTCATAAGCACATCTACATTCAAGAATCAAGATATCAGGACATATCCAGACTATAAGGCTTGGTTTCACAGACAGGGTTTAGATTAAGCCAGGATTAGACCTTAGTTCAACTAAGTAGCTTTTATAAACGTGACTGATGAGCATCTTAATATTGTAAGATATGCTTATTTGTTTTCAGTTAAAACAGCTCAAACATGCATTTTAGTCTGGGACTAGACGACTGTGAAACCGAAGGAATGTTTGTTGTAATAATCCTTCAGAACAGTTTTAAAAGCTTAACCTGAAAGCTACGGTCTCACTTAAGTTAGTCCATAAAAAAGATCCCGTTTTGCAACAATTTTTGTAACTGATCATTCAGTCGTTGAATTTTTGAAAGAGGCTTATGTTTGTGCTGGTTGATTTTTCATGCACTTTGCGAGATCAGTTGTTGAAGCTTGATCACAGCCTCCACTATGATGATGTCATGCAAATTTAATGAATGGTATTGTCCCACTTTACCCGATGTTTGCGAAACCCACCCTCGACAATGTACCCTATACAATACATTTTAGAGAATACTTTTTTTAGTATTATAGTATTAAATAAGACAAGAAAATGAATAAAAAACCACAAAAGGATTCGCTTTGTAAATGAACTGTCTGTTTCGCACCACTGGGAGGTTCTGAAGATGAACCCAGGCTGAGATGTGTTGACTCAACAGGCACATGTGCACCCGTGGTGCTGAAGGAACAGCTCAGTCGCAATGAAATCACCATCACCATCACCATCACTCCTCAAAGTTTGTGGCTCATTTCATTCGCTCTGACCATGAAGAGACAAAACATCCGAACCCTCGTGTTGATCATCTGCACTTTCACTTATTTGCTCGTCGGAGCGGCTGTTTTTGACGCGTTAGAATCCAAAATGGAGATCACCCAAAAGAAGGTCCTGGACGATCGGAAGCGAGAGCTCATGGACAAGTACAACTTGAGCAAAGTCAATTTCGACGAGCTGGAGCGGGTCGTGCTGCAGCTGAAGCCACACAAGGCTGGGGTCCAGTGGAGGTTCGCTGGCTCCTTTTACTTCGCCATCACGGTCATCACCACTATAGGTATGTCAGACGTTCAAATATCGTCCGCATCAACTTCTTTTTTTTCATAAAACTTTTTAATAGCTGTCATTTTGGTCAGGTTCCTCATATAAGACAGCCCAAATATGCGTTATGAATATTATAAATCATAAATGAGTCTTAGGTCGCCCATGCTGATGTTGCATCTGCGGGATCCGTGAGCGTATTACAATAGGCTAATTTTATACATTTAATTATAATAAAAATACACCACATGTTTTATATTGTTCGCCGTATTTATCCAGCATGTATTAATTTTACAGCCGTGTAAATTATATTGGGAGTATTTAAAATGACACACCGTGGTGAAAAATCCAGTTTAAGCTTTTGTAGCCTACATTGTAACGAAATAAATGTAAGCTGCCTTAAATTTGTAAGTACAATCAACTTGGATGTTTAAGTCATTTCAACTTAAATTACATTAACCTAAGCTGACTTTTAAAAAAATTAGTGGAATATTGTATAACTTATAAAAAAATAATAAAACGAGTTAAAGCAATGTAAAAACATATGTCGTCATAACTTATTGATCATATGATTCTTTACAGTGTTGTTGTGTGTGGAACATTGATGGTTATTAGCTAATGAAACTGTCCGTTAGTCGCTCTTAATTGGTTATTAGCTGTGTATCCTGGCAATTAACTGGTCCAGTCAAGATATTAGCTGGTCTAAGATGGTCATTAGTTGGTATGAGCTGGTCTACACATTACCTGTTCAAAGCTTTAGATCATTGTGAACCTGAAACAAATCACCTGCTGGTCATACTAGCTTAACACTGATGTTTAGGTTACTGGTCAAGCAGCTAATAACCAGCTTATACCAGCTAGATGTTCCAAAACACTGCAACCAGCTTAAACTGGATCTTCCAGCAGAGACCTGGATAGTTTGTGTACACAGCCTTCAGAAAAAGTCCTAGATTTCCCGGAGGCGTCGAGACATCTGTGCAGGCTTTGGTTTAGCTTGGCAGTGTACTGGATGTGTGACACTGGACAGCTCTCGAAGAATCAAACACAGAACAGGAATGTTTTTTTAATTCATCCAAAGATCAACAGATCGTGTTCAGTGACAAGCCTTCATTTCTCTGTCTCGGTGTCTCAGCAATATAGGGAACGGATAGTTGACATGACATGTCGAGCAGTGACAGCACTGTCCTACAGTGTGACCTGCAGTGCGTTCATCAAAAATGACATTAAACATTTATTTCGATTTATTGTATATTACAGTTGCTTATTTATGACCTCGTTAAATATTTGTACCATGTTAAATACAAATAAATGCATGGCACCACAGCTGAAAGGAAATAAAATAAATAAATAAATGGGGACATCCCCTATACATTTTTAATACATATATTTGTATATAAACACATACATCCATACATACATACATAGGCAACATTTTTAACTTAAAAGTTCGTTCAATAACCCAAATGTAAAAAAATACAAATATTGTCCTCTTTGTCTTTTTAAATCAAAGTTCCACTTGTGCCTAATTGTACTAATATATATATGAAGAGTTCAGATGCAAAAGCCTCTAAGTGCCATCTGAAATTCTCTTCTAAAATGATCATTTTTATCAAGCTCGTATATTTAAGTTCAGAAATTTCTTAAATGGCAATGAAAATGACCTATTAATTGTCATTTAAGTGAAATTACTGAACTTAAATATACTAGCTTGATAAAAATGATCATTTTTGAAGAGAATTTCAGATGGCACTTAGAGGCTTTTGCATCTGAACTATATATAAACTGTACTTAATATCTTAATAACTTGTTTCTTAACACACTTAAGTAGGCCTACCCATTTAAAAAAGCACTTTGTAATAATGTCAAATTAAGGTTAATTATTATTATTATTTTTAATTTTTTTATGATTTTAAAGAATAAATCTCGCGAGGATCACGACTTGCTTTACGGCACGACGTCACATACATCAACAACATATGAAGCAGCCTATGGAAGACACTAGCACGCATTTCAGACGTGAATCATGGCAGAGTTCACGAAGAAAATGAAGAAAGCGCACGGAAGAGTGCAGAGACGGCTCTGCGTGAGTGGTATTTACAACAGTAACGTTAAACACAAGTAGCCTACTCCACAGCGACTCTAGGGGTTGCTGTTTGAGAAAAACGGAAACTGTATAGTGTGCCTTTAAAGCTGCAGTGAACCAAAGACAAATGATATTGCTGGTGTTTCTGACGTCACCTTGTAAGTGTGATCGTCAACGAGTGGATCTCTGAGCTGGTGTGAGTGAGTGGAGGCGGGGCTAATTTACATATTCATAGAACTACATACTAAATGAGGCAAGGGTGTAGAGTCTTGAAGAAATTTTTTTTTTCAAGGAAAAAACATTTAAATATGTCATTTTGGTGATCAACGATGAGTTTTTTAGGTGATCAAAATTATTGACTTCTGGGGGACCAAAATATATTTTAAATGCACTAAATTGCACTTTAACCATATTTCAAAGACAATATAAGTAATTATGAAATTACATAAATGCATACTTAAGTCCTACTTAAGTGGGTCACAAAATAACTCTCAAGTTCAGCTAAATAAATATAAATTTAAACAATAATTTATTTTCATTTAATTGGAGTTAACATGCAATGAAGTATCCTGAGCACATCACTTCTATTCAAGTATTTTATTTATGTAAAAAACAAACAAAAGTACTTAAAGTGTACTTCTTTTTCTTTGGCACTTTTAGTATACACAAAAAAACTAATGTAATGTTTCCATTCATTGTGTATGCTGCATTTCCTCTTATCAGACACATCCATGGTCAGGTCTGTTTCATGTGTCTGCTATAGATCAGGTTTCTGTGTACACTTGCCAGTAATCTAATCATCAGTTCAGCAATCAGCCTGCCAGCACCTTATTGTCAATGCAGGAGACTCTGTAAACAAGGAACTGTTTACTATCTGCGGTCTGGGGTATCAGCTTAGTACACAGAGCTAACCTGATCCATTAGTCTAGTAGAAGTTGGTGCTGCATTATCTTTGTCAATCGCTACTTTCTCAATCGCTATGGTGGTTACGCTTCTGTTTGTGTCTTTCTGACACAAAGTCCCACCTTCCCCTCCATGTTGACCAGATCAATTGATTTAAAGATAGGGAGCTTTTATAGCTAGTGATTCGCCCACAAAAATAAATCTATAGATCATTTAAAGCTTTTCAATGTTTTTAAAGCTTTTCAAAATGAAGCATGTACTTTGACTATTCCGAACAAACTCAAAAAGCTTCAGTCAATGACTTCACCACATTTAGGAACCATCTTGAAATAAATATAAACTGAGGAGAAAATTATTATTCTATCATTGACATTGAGCATCTGTTGATAATGATAGCATTTCTAGCTAACACTTAGTCGTGACTCGTGATGTCAATTGTTTCAGGATGGTCACCTGATTAAATAGCAGATAGCACTCTGGTAAGTGCAGTCTGTATCATGGGAGCTACTGAGCAAGTTTACTATGTCAGAAAAGCCATACATACAGTATGAAGCTGATAATGTGAGTGAAACAAACGTCAAAATGTATTCGCTTATAAATCATGCACTATATTAAAAGTGTATTGAGGTCATAAAATAGTATCAGTGGAACCGCACGAATCTGCCACAGTAATCAAAATTTTTTATGAAAAGGAATAAAAGTTGTTGGTGTTTTACTGCCACTTTTTGTTTCATTTCAGCTGGAAACTGCAGTGAACTATATGTATAATTATAAGCTTTTGGAGATTTAGAGATTCAAAAGTGTATAGGTAGTGGCACGTTTTTCCAGTGAGCCTAGGTTGAATTTAAAAGATACTGTTGGTTATAAAAACATAGTTTAACCAATATCACAAAGTGATTTTGTAGTACTTAGTTAGGTGTAGGATCTAGTATGGATCAAATAGCCAATAGGAGTTGGTTAAACCTGAAATCAGCCTAATAATACAGGACTTCCAGAATATTGTGTATTCTGTTCAGCCAACCCACTGATTTTAACAATATGCAATTGAAAGATTTTCTAAAATATTGGTTAGTAGGACAGAAAATAAATATCAATTGTTCAGCACCGATTCTGAGGGACTTTTAATTCCAGAATGTTGATGTGAAAGATCAATGCAGTTCCAGTGTCCGGCGACAGTGCAGCAGGACACGAGCACCTCTTCTGCCCTCCTCTGCAGGGAAGGAGTGTTTTGGATGGAAAGAATGTGAACCGAAAAAATAAATACCCTCCTGGCCAGCGGAGCAGCAGGTCACACATCAGTCGGAATCTGTGGCTTTTTGCACTTTATACATTTCAAATGACTTTTCACATAGAGAATCTGTTGATCAGCTTGCCCGAGTGATGTTTCAAATTGACTATGAAGGACTTTTATTTGCTGCATTTTTATATGCCACTTTACCCAAAGCATATTTACAGTTCACCAGCCACCTGGACAGACCTTTTTATGACACCCGTTGTGCGAAAACACACTTATAAAGGAAGTTATGTAGAGATTACAACATGCAATGCACTGAATTTCCTTCCTTTATAAACAGAAAAATCATTATTTCCTGATATTATGTACAATATTCAGTGTACCTCGAAACGGAGATAAAAATGTTTACAACTAATTTAGTTTTTATTACAATCTAATCCATCAATATTGTATCCAAATATTTTTGTATTATGCCATTGTCTCACAGATGATTTTATCATGCCACAGACGTCACTAGATGCACTATATTTGAATAATGTAGGCCTACACATCCTTTTCATGCGACTTTAATTGTAAATATATATATATATATATATAAAAATGCTAATGGTAATTGATATCCATTATGATATAAAATGGAAAACATTACTGCTTTGGATGAGATACTTAAGATAAAAAGAAAAAGAGACAAAGATGTTTAAGCCCTTTAAGAGTAAGATATGTCCTTGTGATGTTGGCATCTCTGTACTCTGTACAGTACAAGATGCTTACGTACACTGTATATGTGGATACATTTTCACAAAGTGACACATGGCCAGTTGCCCAGTAGTGACAGCATCACTGGTGCCTTACATTGACAGTCACCGTCATTAAAGACCCCCAGCATTTCTGAATCCAAACAAAGCTGTGACCTTATATTGCTCTATAACCTTAAATTTATAACTGTAATACAATTTTTTTTATATATTATATTATTATATTATACACTGCCTGGTAGGGCTGCCAGATTAAACGGACAGTATGGAATTTTTCGCCACTAGGGGTCGCTAACCTATTTACAATAACAAAGGCGTAGATAGATGACGCAACATTTGCTAAGAATTATGGATCTTGTCGTCAACGTCAAGCCGACTGATCTAATAATGTTTATGGATGACTGA